>JABWDY010024189.1:0-10670 GCA_013358455.1 Thalictrum thalictroides | reverse complement strand
TGGAGCTGCAGCTATCAAAGTTTTGGATCACCGCTTTGTTTTCAGTATGAACTTATTTTGGATTCAGTATATGTTTTAGTTCATTTTTGGAGTTTTGGTATTGAAATTATTTCGTTTGGAGACAATAAATGTTTTGGAGTTTAATTATGATCTTGTAACTTATAGCTTTGTACATTTTTGCCTGTCTGGGTTCCATGTGGGACCGACCCGCTCACACCCTGGCTTTTGGTTTGTGAATGTTTACTATTTAATTGGCGAATATTCATTTATCAAAAATAGAAATCCGAATTTTTTTTATTTTTGGGCGGGCGATGATGTGCGGTTTTGAATGTGTTGATTCGTGTCTGTAAGTACCTTGGATCTTATTAGAGCGGCAACGGCGCCAATTTGATTTCCCCGGCAACGGCGCCAATTTGACTTGACGGCAATTGTGTACTGCTTATCACCGTCAAATAGCAGTGGTGGTAAACCAAGCTGCAGAAACAGGTTAATTCTACTAGCACTACTTCAAATAATTTACCTTATGATTCTAACAACTAAACTAATCCTAAAATTGGTATAGAGGCAAGTATCGGGGTATCGAATCCACTCACCCAAGAATTGGGTACTTAGCTACAAACAGGAAACAACGATGAAGGATGATGTCGTTTATGAAGGGATTGATGAATAATTGATGAATTGTAAGAGATTGATTGGTTAAGAGTAATTATGATTAAAGTAATGTAAAACAAGTAAAGTGAAGCAAGCAAGAAATATAAAGGTTTGTGAATATGGAAAGAAAAGTGGGGTGTTACTTTGTTTCATAGGTAAGTGTCCAAATTAACTACTCATGCTTGTTTCCCATGCATCCAACTATAAACTCATAGACAAGCAATAATTGGTAGTGACCTTGCTCTCGATCTAGGAACTCGACCTCAAAAAGTATTCAAGACCCAGTACCTCTCATCTCGATGCCGTCATGCAAGTAGTGAATTACAACTCTTTATACTATTTGTTAATTACTTTCTCTCTCTCGATGCCAAGATATGTTAACGGGCGTATGAGGCTCGAAAGTCTCAACACATGCAAAAAGATCTCTTTTTTATTTATTATGAAAAACAAAGAGCAAAAACTATTCAACGTGATCAATCATAAAATAATTACCTTTCTAGCATGGCAAATATGGAACACTTGTAGTAAATTCTTCTACTTACCTAATCCACTTGTAAAACCCCATGAATCGATTAGCTCATGGTGATTGTGGTGATGAGGATGATGGATGTAAAAATAAAAGACATAATTAAAAGGGAAGAATATAAAGACAAAAGATTAAATTGCATGAAAAGTAAAGATACGATAGGAAAATAAAGAACTTGGACTTGAAAAGTAAATAGACTTATATTAAAATAAATGGAACTTGTTCTTCAACATAAAATAATGTAAAAACGTAATGATACTTCAATTTAAGATTAAAGCATGATGAATTTCGTGGCTGGAGCTGAAATTTGGTGGAGATCTTAGTCAAACAATGTGAAAGACTCAGTCAAAATCTTAGGTCCAAATTCCTTCAAGAAACACGTCTTCCAAAAAGCCCAAGAGGCCCAAAAACTGTCTTCAGAAACTGGGTCTGGCCGGTTTTGACGAGTCTTTTTGTCCTGATTCCATTTCTATTTTCTGTGATCTATCATGACAGCCTTGAAGTAGGAAGTGAGAGCTTTCCAATGCCTATTTGTGCTTCAAAATCCGAGCCCTCTAACCCTTTCGATTAATTGCGTCAAGTTGGCTACTTGAAACTCCCTTTTTACCGCATTTTGCTTCGTTTTTGCTCTTCCGGGCGAAATGCACCTACAAACACGTAATTCTAACAATACCAAGCATATCATATCACTTTATATCATAACTTGAGAAAAATGTACATGAGTTAAGGGAATATATTTACACTTTTGAGCGCTTATCACCGGGCCCCAGGGACCCAATTTATGCTTAATTTTTGAGTTCGTTCTTAGTCTCTTCGTTTTATTTTTCTAGTTGATTACAAAGATGAAATCAAGTGTGTTTAATATAAACTTAGGTTTTGTAGTTTATCTCAAGATGACTTCACCATGTATTTACCTTGAAAATAATTTTGAACATTAGAAAACCAAAATAGCCTTTTTAGCCTACCTATATATTATTTATCCAATTAGGAGCCCCTTTGAGCCTTAATATAAGCTTTTTTCTTTGTTAGCCAAAAATCCTTATCCAACTCCATTCCGGAGTATAACCCCAAATTATTATTTCCATTGCCCATTTTGCCGAAAATTTCAAGGATAACAAGTTTTACAACGAAAAGAGAACAAAGTGTCTCCAAGCTAGAAAGGAAGCTTATTATATATATCAAAAAGTTTGAAGATATAGTTTTTACATACTAGTCCCTTCTCTTGAATAAGAAAAATACAAAAAGAAAAAGAAAAGAAAAGCTCAAGAGAAGAGAGGAAAAGTGAAGAAGTTTCCAAGTTACAAATCAAAGTGAAGAAATGAGTAAAGAAGGAAATTCTACAAAATTTCTCAAAGAGTTGTTAATTTTGAAAACCCTTGATATTTTCAGTATTTCATAAAAATCCTTTTATCCATTTTCACTAGCCAATACCTAAGCCAAGTTACAATCTATTTATGTTTAATTGATTTAAGATTATATATGGTGAAAAGTGGCAAGTAAATGAGAAAATGCTAAGGTTAAATACCCGACATCCTTATATGTAATCAACATTCCATTCATAAGAGACTAACTCATACAATGTCCATTCTTTTCTTAATGTATTATGCAATGTGTGAGACGATCTCTTTTCTTTCCATTCTTCACATATGTGGTGCATATACATACACACACATTCTTTAGAGTGATATTTTTATTTTTGAGTGTATGTCCGGTGAGGATTGCAGCGAAACACTATTTTGAAGGTAACTTAGTATAGATATCTTTTGATATGAGATTTATGTTACTAGGCGTTATTCCATTTTCATAAGTTAAGACAAGTGATTAGTGAATTATCTCCACCTTGAGAAATAAAACATAGTCTTATATGTTAGTGTTGATTATATTAATGGATTGTGTAAGTATGAACTTATTATGTTGAAAGAAGGTTTACTCTTTGAATTTGTCAATCACCATCTCTTCATTTGAAGTTTGTGGGTATCTTCCCTAGAAAACCCTCACGATGCTACAACTCGTCTTATTAGCGGAACCTAATGGTTTAAGGCCTTATTGCATACGGTAAATACAATCGTACATTGCCTACGAAAAGGTAAATATCTTATTTTATTTAAAAATTAATTTCTTTCTCGCCCTTATACTTTTTGTTTCACCTTCTTGTTTGAGGACAAGCAAGGTGTTGGTATAAAGTGATATGATATGCGCTCAAATCTAACGCCCCGGGATTTCGTCCTCGCTCATCCCGGTGCGTCGAGCACTATACCGGTCCTTAATGTCAATATTGTCCCCCTTTAGTCACTGCGGGCTTCCAGCAGTAGAGGGTTTTTGGATCAGGGTCCACCCAAATGGGCTTTCCCCAAAAGGCCTTGACATTAGTTAGTGTATGGTTAAGCTCTAAATACCACAATCCATATCCATTCTTTAGCAATGTGGGACTAACATCCACTCATGGGTGTTACATCAAAAGTGTAAATATCTCTTTAACTCACGTATATTTGTCCCAAGTTATGATATAAAGTGATAAGATATGCTTGGTATTGTTATAATTACGTGTTTGTAGGTGTGTTTCACCCGGAAAAGCTAAAAGGAAGCAAAATGCGGCAGAAAAACGGTTTCAAGTTCCCAACTTGACGCAATTAAACGAAAAGGTTAGAGAGCTCGTATTTTGAAGCACAAATAGGCATTGCAAATCTCTCACTTTCTACTTTAAGACTGTCAAGATAGATCACAGAAAACAGTTACAGAACCAGGTTAAAAAGGCTCGTCAAAACCTATCAGACCCAGTTTTTACTGGTTGTTTTTGGGCCTCTTGGGATTCGTGGAAGTCATGTTTTCAGATGGACTTTGAATCTAATATTTTGACAGAGTCTTCCACTTGGTTTGAGTAAGATCTCCACCAAATTTTAGATCCAGAAGCTTCCTACAAGTTATTTAATAAATTGCAAACTCTTTTCTAGCAATTTTCAAGGAGTTCTAGGGTTAGAAGGACTCCTCCCTATATAAGGAGAGGAGAGCCACAAAATTCATTATGCTTTGATCTTAAATTGAAGTATCATATTAGGTTTTACTTTATTTTATGTTGAAGGAGAAGTTCTATTGATTATATTACAAGTTTATTTACTTTTCAAGTACAAGTACTTTACGACTCAATCGTATCATTACTTTTCATGCAAATTAATATTCAGTAATTAAATTCTTGTCTTTTAATTATGTCTACATCTACAATCATCATCATCACCACAATCATCATGAGCTAATCGATTCATGGGGTTTTACAAGTGGATTAGGTAAGTAGAAGAATTTACTACAAGTGTTATGTTTTCTTTGCTAGAAAGGTAATTATTTTATGATTGATCACGTAGAATAGTTTTTAAATTTGGTTTTTGTTCTTCATAATAAATAAAAGAGAGATCTTTTTGCATGTGTAAAGACTTTCGAGCCTCATACGCCCGTTAACATATTTTGGCATCGAGAGAGAGAAAATAGTTAACAAATAGTATAAAGAGATGTAATTCACTACATGCATGACGGCATCGAGATGAGAGGTACTAGGTCTTGAATACTTCTTGAGGTCGAGTTTCGAGGTCGAGAGCAAGGGAACTCAATAACAATTATTGCTTTGTTTATGAGTGATAGTTGGATGCATGGGAAAAGGGCATAAGTAGTTAATTTGAATATTTACCTATGAAACGATGTAAGACCCCGCTTTTCATTCCATATTCACAACCATTATTTTATTGCTTTCTTTATTTTACTTGCGTTTACATTATCTTAGTTATTATTATTCTCAATCTATCAAACTCCTACAATTCATAAATCTCTTCATAAACGACATCATCCTCCATAATCGTTGTTTCCTGTTTGTAGCCAAGTACCCAATTCTTGGGTGAGTGGATTCGATACCCCGATACTTGCCTCTATACTAGTTTTAGGATTAGTTTAGTTGTTAGAATCATTAAAGGGAAATTATTTGAACAGTAGTACCGGTAGAATTAACCTGTTTTTGCAGCTTTACTGGTACTGCTAAAGTTGACGGTAATAACCAAAAACCCTCAACATCACTTGGTGTTAAGGGTTTTTGAATTACGTGCTTGTAGGTGTGTTTCGCCCGGAAATGCTTAAAGGAAGCAAAAAGTGGTAGAAAAGTAGTTTCATGTAGCCAACTTTGCATTGTTAAACGAAGGGGTTAGAGAGCTCGGATGTTGAAAAACAAATAAGCATTGGAAAACTCTCACTTCCTACTTTAAGACTCTCAAGATAGATCGCAGATAATAGTTATGGAACCAGGTCAAAATGGCCCGTCAAAACTTGTCAGACCCAGTTTCTACTGGTTGTTTTTTGTCTTTTTAGGCTTCTTGGAATTCGTGTTTGTAGAAGGAATTTGAACCCAAGTTTTTAGTGAGTCTTCCACGTAGTGTGACTATGATCTCCATCAAATTTCAGCTCCAGATGCTTCCTACAAGTTATTTAACAAATTGCAAACACTTTTCAAGCTATTTTCAAGTAGTTTAGAGTTAGAAGGACTCCTCCCTATCTAAGGGGAGGAGAGCTACAAAATTTATTATGCTTTGATCTTAAATTGAAGTATCATATTAGATGTTACTTTATTTTATGCTGAAGAAGAAGTTCAATTGATTATATTACAAGTCTATTTACTTTTCATGCAATTTAATATTTTGTCTTTTAATTATGTCTTTTACTTTTACTACTATAATGATCATCACCACAATCATCATGAGCTAATCGATTCATGGTGTTTTACAAGTGGATTAGGTAAGTAGAAGAATTTACTACAACTGTTACATGTTTTCCATGCTAGAAAGGTAATTATTTTATAATTGATCACGTAGAATAGTTCTTGTTCTTTGTTCTTCATAATAAATAAAAAAGAGATCTTTTTGCATGTGTAAAGCCTTTCAAGACTCTTACGCCCGTTAACATATTTTGGCATCGAGAGAAAGAAAATAGTTGACAATTAGTATAAAGTGTTGTAATTCACTACTTGCATGACGACATCGAAATGAGAGGTACTAGGTCTTGAATACTTCTTGAGGTCGAGTTCATGGGTCGAGAGCAATGAAACTCAATACCAATTATTGCTTTGTGTATGAGTAATAGTTGGATGCATGGGAAACAAGCATGAGTTGTAAATTTCGATATTTACCTATGAAGCGAAGTAATACCCTGTTTTTCCTTCCATACTCACAATCTTTATTTTATATTGTTTTCTTTACTTTACTTGCGTTTACATTATTTTAGTCATAATTACTCTCAATCAATCAAGCTCCTACACTTCATCAATTATTCGTCAATCCCTTCATAAACGACATCTTCCTTTGACGGTAATACTTACCACTACTGATTTGACGGTAATAACAAAAAATCGTCAAAATCACTAATCACCGTCAAATCCAGCATTAGTTGGTAAAGCTGCAGAAACAGGTTAATCCTACTCTGCTGGTGTCAAATAATTTCCCTTAATGATTCTAAAAACTAAACTAATCCTAAAACTATTGTAGAGGCAAGTATCGGGGTATCGAATCCACTCACCCAAGAATTGGATACATATTTACAAATAGGAAACAACAATGAAGGATGATGTCGTTTATGAAGGGATTGATGAATTGTAGGAATTGTATGAATTTGATTGATTGAGAGTAATTATGACTAAAATAATGTAAATGCAAGTAAAGTAAAGAACTCAATATAAAATAAAGATTATGATTATGGAAGGAAAGGCGGGGTATTACTTCGTTTCATAGGTAAATATCCAAATTAACTACTCATTCTTGTTTCCCATGCATCCAACTAGGGGTGTAAATTTCATCCGAAATTCCAATTTTTCCGATTTCCGATCCGATTTTTTCCGAATTTGGAATACAATATACTAGTTCCGAATTCCGATTTTCCGATTTCATATTTTTCCAAAATATATTGGAATTGAATTGGAACTAGTTTTATAATTCCGATCCGTTCCGATTTCTGAAATTTTTTATCATTAAAATATTTTATTAAAATTTGCATGATGTTGTTCTATAATCTTATTTTAAAGAACATATATAAAAACATTCTTGATGTAGTTAGATAGTAAATTGGCTTATAATAAATTAAAATGAAATCTTACTACAATATTTTTGTTGTAATTGATTATATAAAAATTATTATACATGATAGTACTAATGATATATAACATGAGTTTAGTATTGCATTTGTTGAAAGTAGAATAAATTATCTTTTGGAGAAAAAAACTATAAAATTTTGGAGTTAGACGAAATTTATCTTATTATATATTAACTATTGTTATTGCTATAATCTTTTGGTGATAATAAACTATACTTCCAATTTTTTTCGAATGTTTATTCCGTTATTTCCGAGTTTATTTCCGATACTTGCGAATTTCGAATTTTCCGATATTTCTTTTTTCCGATTTCCGAAATTCCGAATTTCGAAATAATTATAGAGTTCCGAAAAAAATTGGAATGGAATTGGAAGAAAATTTTCATTTCCGATTTATTTTTTCCGAATATACTATTTCTGATCCGATGCGGCCGATTTACACCCCTACATCCAACTATTACTCATAGACAAAGCAATAATTGGTATTGAGTTCCCTTGCTCTCGACCCATGAACTCGACCTCAAGAAGTATTCAAGACCTAGTACTGCTCATCGTACTGCTCATCTCGATGTCGTTATGCAAGTAGTAAATTACAACTCTTTATGCTAATTGTTAACTATTTTCTCTCTCTCGATACCAAAATATGTTAACGGGCGTATGAGACTCGAAAGTCTCTACACATGCAAAAATATCTCTCTTTTATTTATTATGAAAAACAAAGAGCAAAACCTATTTTACGTGATCAATCATAAAACAATTACTGTAAGTACCATATTCTGTTCTATGAGGTGACGGTTTACTCTCATAGCTATCACTTTGGAGCATAAGAATAAAGAAAGTTCTAGAAGACCAAGTGGTTAAAATTGTCTAGAAACATATGTGATGCAGAAAGAACTTTAATATAAAGATTAGTATAAAGAGATAAGTATACTACCCTAAAGAGAAGGTTCTCTCTACACCCTAATCTTGGCATTGGAGTGACCTCCAACTGTTCAATACCGGTGGGTTTTTGTAGGTAAAGTGGAGATAGAAGATCGGAGTTATTCATAATACCATCAAGAAGGTAAAGAAATTGAGAGTTTTACATTGGCGCTAGAAGGAATGTAGACTCATTCAAGATTTGATTTCAGATCTGGTTTTTTGTCTAACTGAATCCTAAAGTTGATAATGGTGGAAACAAGATATTCTACAAGAGCTTATGATGTTGGAAGTAAAAGCTTTCTTTCTAACTATAAAGTGGCGGAAGTTTTCTTTGAGATTGAATTCTCTTTCTTGTTCATCAATGGAGGTTGAAAATAGTTTATGGTCAAGAAACGATATGGTCTTCACTTCTTCTTAGATCTAGATCTAAGAACTTGGTAGAACCGAATTGTAGATCTGTTCTACTTTTTTTTTGTTTTCTTGGAGTTCATCCAAATTGTTCAACGAAATGCTTCAAGAGTGGTAGACATAAGAGCTTCAAGATCTTCAGATTTCAAGATCCGTCTACTACTTCTTGATATTCGTCATGGTACTTCAAAGATTGAAATCCCTCATATACGACGATTGAGCATATGATTGAAGTTGAATACTATTGATAAAGATCTTTAGAACCGGGATGTTGAATTTGTTAAAATTGATCAAGCTATTCTCTCTAAAGTCGATCACGATTTTCTCTTTTTTGGATCTGAAGTGTTCATCAGATCTTCATCTTCTTATCAAGTTGGTCGATCCAACAATGGTGGCTCAAAGATAGCAGGGTCAAGATCAAAGGAAGTGACAGATTCGTTAAAAGACAATGATCGTTGCTTTGTTTTAATTCATTGGTGCACGCCCACTGTTTGGTAAATCTCCAAAATCTGCATTTTTACTCTTTTTATTGGATTTGAAGCACCGGTCAGGTAATTTGAAACACCAATACATATAGGTCGCGGTTAAAATGGCTTGTGCTTGTTGGTTGTGCTCATGAATGATTGGTACTGATGGTTTTTTCTTTATAATTTTTATAAAAAAGCTTCAATCATTTGGTACTGATGTTCATATCTAACAACTTAAGTAAGTATGATCTTCTTCAACTAGTGTTGACCCATTAAATTGGAGTGATCTGTTGCCTTTTCTTAGTGAAAGATAAATTCTGCTAAGGTACACACCAATTATTTGATTCAAATCTAAACTCAATCAGTTTTCATTCTTTTGAATCTGGAGCAGCTAGTCAGGTAATTTCTGAACAGTAGATATACTGAATTTAGGATGAACTCCTTGTTGGTATTTGGTATTGACTAAAAAGGTTTTAGTAATTTTTGTTGCTACTACATTTTCTGCTCTAAGAAATAATCAAGTAAACCCACATTGAATAATCACATATGAATTCATTGTTATTAGTATAAACAAAGCAATGGTATGCTTGATGTTTATGAACATGTGGCAGTGTTTTAATTGAAATCGAAACAGCTCACCCTGTGTTCACAATATATTAGAATGTTTATATCTTAGTGATTTTTTGTATAACTGAGTAGTCTGTTGTTGCATAACGATATGCACATTGTCAAATGTTAAGAACCAAATCACGTAAGAAGTTTGGTAGAATTTTATTTTCATGACGATACACGTTGCTATGACAAAGAACGTGGATCTCTGTGAACTGTTGACCTGTATTGAGACCTAAATATAGAACCTAATTCTGGTGATATTATAAATAAGAACTTGCATGATAAGGGAAGATACATGACGATTAATTGCATAAATTTGTTTACTTCTAGTGTGGTCAGAATATGGCATGGGAGAATTGATCTTTATCCCACACACTATAGTTTAGAATTTTTCTATGTGAAACACAAGCGACACCTCTTGAACAGAGTTTAATCAAAATAGATTAAGTATGACTTTAGCTGAATAAATGTAGTATGTGGGGCTTCATTGTATGTGGGCATGTGGTCATAATCAAAATTTGCCACATAGCATTTAAGTATTTTTTTAATTAATAAAATAAAACCTATGAATGGGTGTGGTGAACCCTAGTGGACTTGAATTAATTACAAAATATACATGTGGCGCCTTTTGATTGGGACCACATGCCCACATACAATAAAGCCCCATATACAACATTTTTTCGAGTTTAGCTGTGATATGCAAATAGATTGTACTACATTTGTTTTTGAAACACCATGTGGCAATCAATATTCTCTTGAAAATACTTTTTTGTATCTTCACTCAATATGGGGTTTTTTGTTTTGTAGTTTTAGAATTATATTTACATCGAAAAGTGATGCTTATGATATTCTATAATGGTTGATGCTTATGATGTTCTATAATGGTTATTTGCCATGAGCACAGTAGCAACATGATGATGATTGAGCTTTGGGACATAGCAAACTGGTAACATTTGCTCAATTTTCAGAAATAG
>JABWDY010024185.1:2034-12528 GCA_013358455.1 Thalictrum thalictroides | reverse complement strand
ATTAAAATAAATATATATTTTTGTCCACTTATTACCATTATTTTCCTTACCACCTTTTTTTTATTAACACTAACTACGTTTGTAATGACGTGGTTTGCACATGCAATGATGCAAATACAAAGTTTCATAATGAATATGGGTTTTGAAATGAAATGGGTTGGATTTGACCCAACATAAACACCCATATTTTAGCCTTTTTGAATCTTCAAAGTTCATTCACAAAATCCTCTTGTAGGGTCATTAGATGATTTGATCTTTATGATCGTCAATATCATCAAATCAACATACAATCCAAATTTATGGATCTATTGAAGATCAGATACAAATTTGTTTATAAGTATAAAGATATTTACGTAATTATTTTGTTCGTTTTCGATTACATTAATTAAATTATCATACACAGATTTGAGTGATATGATCTAAATTCGTTATGAGAGTCATCATTCATCATTGTGTTTGGTTAAGTCTAATTCATTTTACTAAACAAAAACAACTAAGTAATTGACTTTCTTTAATTTCCCTTTTCAAATTAGGGACCCTCATCCTCCTATAGAGCTACAAAACCTAAAACTAACCTCCTTCAAAAAGTGCACCTAACCTTCTTCATAAGTAATTCATGTACTTCACTCTATATAAACTTGTTTACTTGTTGTAGACTTTGTAGCATGTTTTGGATGTTTTGCCCTTACTTACTATATGTGATGAAAACCATGTTCCAAGTGAGTATTGACAGATTCCATCCAATTGCTTTAAAAATAGCTCATATCGATGATGGAGTTGTTGTCAAAACTCAAAAGGCCTTCACAAATAACTTTTGATTTAAGCACAGACACACTTAATTGGTAAACACAAAACATGCAAAGGGTATTAGCCAGATATGTAATATGCTAATATGTATATGCCATAGGATAGGACATAGGAGAGAGAGTTATTTCATGCAAAAGAAAATCTTTATTTCAAGAATTAAAAGTTGATAGATCAAATGCTTTCACAAAATGGATCCAAATACAAAAAAATACAAGAAAGACATTTATCGAACAAAGCGTGTTGAGGCGATGGAAGGAATGAGATGTTCGACGAAACAAGGAGGCACATACATGATACAGGTTTGCAGGAGGCATACGTGATACGACACGCCATTATGTGTTGAAATTTGTTTAATTTGAAAAATGTCAAATCATAATTTATTTATAAAAATAGGTGCAGGATAAAATTTTCGTTAATCTGGTTGACAAAAATGAGTATTAAAAACCCCGAAAATGTTTTCATATTATTTGCAATAAAAGGAAAATGATAACCAAAAAGTTTTATCAAGATGCAGCTTAAAATACACACCAAAGACCTCTTATGGTCCCTGTTATTATTAAAATTGAATTATAATTTATAACCAATACTTACCTTGGCATTCAAAACAAATAAATCCATCTGACAATGAAGCGTGTCCCCTGCTAAGTGGTCGGAATCACTGCATCAAACGAACCTTAATTCTTTCTAATTAAGTAGCTTTTTTAATCTTTCATTTACTTTGACTTTTAGCAATTGGTAATTGCAAGTTTAAGTCACTGTAATATTTTTATCTTTTGCAATGATTGAAAGTAAAAAATCTTCGTAAATAGGTGCAAAATAAAATTAATATTTTTTTTTGTCTAGAGTCAATCATTTGAGTTATTATAATCTTGCTTAACCGGTTAACCAGGTTTTTGGTCGGTTTCATAAGAAATTTAAAATGCAATTTAATAAAATAAATAAAAATTTGTACTTGTTCAAAAATGATCGCATCCAGAGAATATAAACATACTACATTGGCTTTTGGACTACAAGAATGAGCAGTTTAACAAACTTACAATGCATCAATCAATCCCAGAAAGAAAAATCATCAAAATCAGTCATTTTATTTAATTTTTGAGTTCCATGCGTATAATGTTATCAGGCAAGAAAACTGATCAAATTTGTTCATAGGTATACGTAATTATATATAATCATTTCTGGGCAAACAGATTTTGTGAACATACACTTAAAATCTGTCCACGAGACAACAACCACGTATATAGTAACTGTTTATTAACTATTTATTGGATAATTATTCTAACTGTTTATTGGATTATTAACCTACGTGGACCAATAAAAAGATGTTGTCCCATGGACAGATTTTAATGTATGTCCACAAAATCGGACTAATTTCTGGGATAGATTTTGATTTTTCGCCCTACATTTTCCCTCCATAGCACCAAAATGAGATCTGGGATTTATTGTTTTCCTGTTTTCTCCTCTCCTTTTAAGTATTCACACAGTTGTGCTTTTATAATATAGATGCAACCAAATCTCAACTGTACATTATCACCAGTAGGACTGACAAGTTGTATGTTTTTAAATAAAATTGAAACATAAAAAATTTCTATAGTTAAATCATTTAACAACCTGCCATCTATGATTCAACCCCCCCAAGCTTTGATTGGATGAGAATTTAGAGTTTTATTCATATTGTTTTAGTAAATAGAGGAAACAAGCAAAGCACCCATAGCTTATCAAACAAAAAAACAAGATAAAACAATGTGGTCAAACAGGCTTAAAGATACATATATAGGTATGTGTGTTTCAATGATTACCACAACAGTAGATCGAGGTATCTGCATGAATTTATTAGGCCTTCTTTGAAACAAGAAGCATCTTTGCAGTTTGAAGAAACCTGGTAGAAAAACCCAAAAACATTAATACATATAAAAGAAGAATAATAAAGAGAGAGAAAGAGAGAGACAGACAGACATTTGCGTGTGTGTAATGTGTATATGATGGACGGTGGAGTTCCGGGTCAGCTTTGGATATACACAGGGTTGTTAATTCTTGACCAAATTTGTCTCTGCTAGTGTGGGTTTTGGGTTTAATTCACTGTCTGAAGAAAACGAAAATGACTGCTCACCATAGGTGATAATGTGATATAGGGCATATGGTCCATTTCACGTATATGGGTTTCTGTAGTGCAGACACATTTAAGAGTTATTCTAACGACGTTGAACGATGTAGTATGGGTCTTTAGTGCAGACACATTTAAGAGTTATTCTAACGAAGTTGAACGATTTAGTAGTCGCCGACCATATACCATTCCTCCATGTGGAATTGCTGATTGTAACTCCTGCAGGTTCTCATAATATGCAGATGGACTATCAACAGAGAGGTTCACCTACACAATTGGAATTCCCTTAGGTCTCCAGAACATTTCCTCAAATATGAAAGAGAGAAACTCCATTCCTGCTGAGTAATTGAGGTGATATGCATGTGTTTTGTACTATCTTGTAGTAGTAGTAGTAGTAATGTGCTTTGGACTGTTGTTGTAGCTAGAACTTATCTTGGACACCTAGAAGTTATAGACCCTAGCTATATAATATGGAAGCCCACTCCCTAGCAAAAGTGGGATTTCACGGTCAAAGCCTACCCTAATGAAATGATGATTACTGAGAAAGAAGCAGTTCTACAATTGACCCATTCCCTGCAGGCCTAAGTTTAAGATTTAATTTGTGTTAAGGTCCTCCTACATTGTTTGATAAGCCTAAAATCCTATCCAACATATATCCACACCTAGTTTAGAAAATGAATAAGAGGCACCCAATTCATGGTCTGACCACACAAGCCCATACCCATACAAAAGCCCGATTAAATAACAGATTGATCCAGAGGTATAATAAAATGGTTACAATGTCAACAGAAAATGTAGAACAAAAATAAGCCTCTCACCAGTCAAATTTAAGGGACAGGTGAGAACCACCCTTTTCACAGGATTAACATTTGATCATGTTTTTTCACTATGCACATAGCCAAACAACATAGGATACCTTGTAGATCCTTCTAACAGATCTTGCACAATGATTTAAAGCAATGTGACTATGGGAGCACTTCAGAGTTCAGACATATATCATAGCAACATCTATAGAAACAAGGATCAGCTGATCCAGGTTGGTTATAGAAAAACACATGACGTCAAGACTCGAAACATACCTGTTTGATGCTGCCAGGAAAGATAATGTCTACAAGGCATATGTGGCATGAGATTGAAAGATGAAGTATCATATGCAATGATATCTTACGATCAGCCGATTCATTTTCCCCTACAAACAGCTAAAATATCTAAGTTATGGTTGTAACAACGAACAATAATGGCGATAGGAGGGTTATCTACTTACAAAATCAAATAACTTGGATAGCGCTCAAAACTGAAAGAGCCTGCCATTTTAAGCAACTGAAAAAGGATGCCTGATACTCATCCCTCTGTGTTTTAAGTTGACATCTGACAAGAATGGCACAATTCCATAACTCTTCAGTTTTCTTCAAGACTGGCTTCCCTCTTCAAAGTGACTTCCCTACAATACCTTCAAGAGATAAAATCATATAGAACAAATTTTATAATTTCACAGGCACAAGCACACCACAACTAATAAAAGCGGCGATTCTTACACTTTGAGTCTTTGACAGAGTTGGTAAGGGTACTCCACGTATGATATTTTCTTCCAATTTTTTTAGTGTGAGTGTGATATCAACAATCAAGCTTTCTTTAGACAAACCCAATATTGATATGTTGAACGAATGATGAACAAGTACAAACAGTATTCAAGTTGGACGTAGTGGCGTAGTTTGGGAGTGCACTGGAAGGTATTGTTGGGGAATATACCCTTCTTTTCTGAGCTCTAAAAGAAGACTCTTCAACAATAGATATACCTCCAAAGACTGTGGATGGCTTTTGTCTTCAGCAACAAATATATGGGTAGAGTTGTTCACCTCTATCCAACTGTAACCTGGTACCTTTTGCACCCCTCTTTGCTTCATCAGCCTTCTAGTTTTAGTGACACTATCCCATTGACCAGCATCAGCGTGTACATTGGCTAACAATATGTAATATCCAGAGTTTTCTGGATCCAACTCAAATAAATGTTTTCCAGCAATCTCTGCAATTTCGACATTTCCATGGACCCGGCATGCTCCAAGAAGTGCTCCCCAAATACCTGCATCTACGTGAAAAGGGATGCCATTTATGATGTCCAAAGCTTCTTTTAAGCGTCCAACTCGTCCAAACAAATCAACCATGCATGCATAATGCTCCATTCGAGCCTGGATTCCATAATCCACAGTCATTGAATGCAAGTAATGAACACCTTCGTCAACAAGGCCAGCATGACCACACGCAGATATGATAGCAAGAAATGTTACATGGTCTGGATGAATCCCGGTTTTCAGCATACTATGGAATAAGTCGACTGCCTCACTAACACGACCATGGGTTCCATAAGCAGAAATCATGCTATTCCATGACACTTCATTCATTTCTTTCATTAAATCAAAGACACGGCGTGCAAGGACCAAGTGCCCACACTTACTGTACATGTCTATTAGAGCGCTCTCAGTGAACAGATCAGACCTTAAGCTATTTTTTAACAAGAAACCATGAATTTCTTTTCCATGATGAAGTGCTGGTAAATTAGCACAAGCAGAAAGAGCAGCTGATATAGTCACACAATCGTACTTTGTTCCTCCTAATCCCATTTGTCGAAAGAGACTGATGGCTTCTTCTGGTTTACCATTCTGGGAACAACTTGAGATCATGGAATTCCATGCTATGGAATCTCTCTCACCCATTCTCTTAAAAACTTGATAAGCAAGATCCAATCTCCCACATTTTGCATACATATCTGTCAGTGCACTTGCTACATAACATTTTCCGCCATGCTCATTCTTAAGGATATTACAGTGTATCTCTTTTCCCAACTTCAAAGCAACCAAGCCAGCACAAGCTGGTAATACAGTTGCCAGAGTCACCGAAGAGGGTCTCATACGAGCTCTTAGAAGTTGGCGGAGAATCTGCACAGCTTCACTACTCATCCCATTAAGAGTGTAGCCAGATATCATAGCTGTGAAAATAACAACATCAACTGTAGCCGTCTGACTAAACAGCTTGCACGCATTTTCTATTCCTCTGCATTTAAAGTAACTATCAATAAGTGCACTCTTTAAAAACGCATCCAAACACACGGCATGTCTCACAATATAATTATGAATCTCCTTCACATGTATCAACATTGTCGAATCAGAGATAGAAGGAAGAAAACTAGCCAATGTAATTGAATCAGGTTTTACATCAGAAGGTAAGAGCTCACGCAATAAATCCCTAGCCTCACACATAAAACCGTTTTGGACATACCCAGAAATCATTCCATTCCAAGTCACTAAATCAGTCTGAGGCATCACATTAAACAATCTACGTGCATCATACAAACGATGACTCTTTGAATACATCGCCAATAACGTGTTGGCCACAGGTGAAACTGAATCAAAACCTGACTTAACCACAAGACCATGAAGCTGAGTGCCAAATTCAATCAAACCCCTGGTAGCACAAACCGATAAAACACATGCAAAGGTCACATAATTGGTCTTACTCTCATTAACTCTCATCTTTTTAAACAACCCAAAAGCTTCATCTGCATTCCCAGTTCTACTATAACCATTTAGCATCACATTCCATAACACACAATCTTTAACAGGAATTTTATCAAACAAAAGACGTGCATCCCCTACACAATCATTGTCAGCATACATCTTAATCAAAGCACTGCCCACATATACATCTAACTCCAATCCCATATAACAAATATTCTCATGTACTATTCTACCTAAATCAACAGCAAATAAACTACCACAAGCTTTAACAACATAAGGAAAAGTATACTTATCGGGAGAAATTCCACATCCCAACATCTTAAAATAAAACAGAATAGCAAATTTAAAATTCCCCATCATTGTAAACCCTCTAATCATCCAATTCCATGAAGACGAAGAATACTGCAACCATTCTAACCCATAAAAGAATGTACTTATAGCATTATTAATGCTCTTACACAAAACATACATACTTAATATCTTTATTCCAAAGAAACCCATATTGCTAAAACCATTAACAATAATCTGGGAATGAACTTGTTGACCTTGTTTAAGAGCAATTGAATCTGAACAAGATTGTAAGATTTCTATAAACTTACTGGACGAGAGCTCTTGTTGAAAATTGGGAACTGGAGATGACAATGAGGAGGATGAGAAGCTTATGGTTCTACACAAAGATAGAGATTTAAGAGAAATGTCTTCAAATTGCCAGGGAACTCTTCTCCTTCTCAATACTTTGGATATAAAAAGGCGCGAAATTTGAATTGTTTCAAACATTAACATGGTTTGGTTCGAGTCAACTAAACGATAGCCAAAACCAAAAGTATTTGATTTACTTGTTTGTAACTTGGTACAGTATTTCAGTGTTTCGGCGGATATGAAAAAAACATATTCCGTTATTTTGAGACTCCGATATCATTGGTCGTTAATAACCGAGTCCATGCCCCCTGATAATCCAATGTAGGACACTGAAAGGGCCAAAATATATACAGCTAAAGTTAGTATCCTTTTGGAATGATACCAGCTTTTGATTTTATATGACAATTCCAAGGATAAACGTTCTATAATCTGCAGTTGTCACGACGCGGGGGTCGACAGTTGTCTGCACTCTGCACTCTGCAGTGATGATTTGTTTTACATTGAAAATTCTAAACAGTTGTTATCCATGTCACATATCAGATTATCAGTGTAGAGATGAAGGTTTGCAACTGAATTGTGGAGGAAGAGATGTCTAGTGATGGTCAAATGGAGATACATAATGATGGTGGCCAAAAAAGGAAGCTAGGAGGACTCAGGACAATGCCATTTATCTTTTGTATGTAATCCTCGCAAAGCGCGTATAATTGCTTAAATTTCAACCCTTGGAGTATTGGTTATCTTGATGATGTTCAATATTATGGTTACTTTGGAAGTGCAAAGGAATTGTGATATACTACCCATCTACGTTTATTTTGTGAGAAGAATCTCAGATGAACACTGACATATTACAATACAGTGTACTATGCACAAAGGGGGAGAAGCTAGGAACGTTTTGTTCCCTTCTATCATAATTCGATCAGAGAGATACATTGAATTAGATGATTACTCCTTTTGACTTCTTTAGTTCTTTTTAAGCAGGGACATTGGCTCAACTGTTTGATTTCTTTTGCAGGCAATGAAATATGTGAAAGATTTGCTTCAACAGGATTTCATGCAAACATGATCACATACCTAACTCAACAGCTAAACATGCCACTAGCTAAGGCCTCTAACATCCTCACCAACTTTACTGGACTGGCGAGCTTGACTCCTCTGATTGGGGCCTTAGCTGCCGACTCTTTTGCTGGGCGATTTTGGACCATTTCTGCTGGATCTGCAATTTATGAACTGGTACAGTATTTCTCGATTTCAACTAAGAGTCCAAGTACAAAAATGCTTATTGCTTAATTTATTTTTTAATTGTAATGTTGTACATGCATTGAGCATTCTGGTTTTTTTTTTCTTATGAGAATCTAATTTTGTTTCATAATCACAGGGGTTGATCAGCATCACCATATCTGCAGCCCTTCCTGTTCTTCATCCCCCACCATGCAAAAATCAAGTAAATTGTCAAGAAGCCTCACCATGGCAGCTAGCTGTCCTCTACGTTTCACTCTTTCTTACATCTTTGGGTGTAGGTGGCATTAAACCTTGCGTTGTTGTATTCGGGGCAGATCAATTGAACATGTCCTTATCGAAACGTAAGACTGCGAAATGGAGCTACTTCAACTTATACTTTTTCGCATTAGGGGTAGCAACATTACTAGCTCTTACAGTGGTAGTATATGTCCAAGACCATGTTGGTTGGGGTTGGGGTCTAGGAATACCATGCATAGGCATGGGTTTGGCTATTATGGCATTTGTTATCGGTTCCCCTCTCTACTATAAGATGAAACCTGCCGGAAGCCCATTTACCAGGCTGTCCCAAGTTGTCGTTGCAGCAATAAGGAAGAGAAATGCCATTAGGCCCATTGATTCTGATCTCTTGTATCATAATAGAGAGCTTGATGCTGCCATTGCTAAAGATGGAAGACTACTACATACTAATCAAATCAAGTAAGCTGGACTTAGAAATGTTCCGGAACATTTATCAGTTTGTAATTTCCACTTTTCTCAGTTTATGCAATAGTAGTAATTGATTTAGCTAGGTACTAATAACATACATGCTATTAATTACTTTTATTTTTTAAGGTTCCTTGACAGAGCAGCAATCATAACTGAAGATGAGAAGCCAGATTCTGATTCATCAAACCTATGGAAACTCTGCACCGTCCATCGAGTAGAAGAATTGAAATCCATCATCCGAATAATCCCAATATGCTCTACTACAATCTTACTGGTCAGTGCATATTCTCATCAACAATCTTTTTCTATCCAACAAGCCCGTTCCATGAACCGTCACATCTCCAATAACAACTCCTTCCAAATACCACCAGCCACCATGTCTATTTTTAACACCCTCGCTCTGCTTATTGGGCTCGTTGCATATGAGCGTATCCTTGTACCACTTGCGCGTAGGTACACAAAGAATCCATCAGGCATTACTTGCCTACAGCGAATGGGCATAGGTTTCGTATTGAACATTCTATCTACATTAGTAGCAGCAGTCATCGAAATTAAAAGAAAGTCAGTCGCATCCAAGCACGGACTTCTTGACAAACCTCAAACTATGATACCTATTAGTGTATTTTGGTTGGTTCCTCAATTTAGTCTCCATGGGCTAGCTGAGGTTTTCACTTCAGTAGGCTTCTTGGAATTTCTGTATGACCAAGCTCCAGAAAGCATGAGAAGCACAGCAATAGCACTATATTGGATAACAATATCAATTGGAAGTTACTCAAGCACTTTGATGGTTTCACTGGTTCACAAGTACTCTGGCAAGAACAACTGGGTACCTGATAGAAACCTGAATAGGGGAAAGTTAGACAATTACTACTGGCTTGTGAGTTGTGTGCAACTCTTAAATTTCTTCTACTATATTGTGTGTGCATGGTTATATACACCTAAGCCCTTGGGAAATGTAGAGCTTGTTGAGAATATAATAAGTCCATCTAATCTTGAAAGTGAGGTGAAGAGTGAAGCATTTGTGAGGACAGAAGAAGCTTGAATGAAGAATGTCAGACCATTGCATTTGCATGCCAGCATGCCATTTGATGAGTTATACTGTTGACATCCGGATGCATGGCTTTCAGGACCGAGGGTGTTTGCATTACTATAACTCTGAAATCTGAATGACTACAAGGGTGTTCATATACAGTTATTATGGCCACTATCTAGCTCTCCCTACTTAACAGATTTACTACAACCAGAGTTGTCCAATATCCAATATTTAGGTGTTGTTTGTTTTTTTATCTAGTGGCTATTAGCTTGAAAATAGAGCTTACAGCAACCGGTCACTTTTTAGGTTATTTTCTACTAAAAAATCTTATAAGACCATAACTACCCAAAAAACAAACATCATTTTTGTTTTTCTAATAGCTTATAAGCTATCTGAAGCATTGTAATCGAAAAAACAAACAACACCTTAGCTACAAAGTAAAGGCAGATTATTTA
>JABWDY010024179.1:1807-18041 GCA_013358455.1 Thalictrum thalictroides | reverse complement strand
TTAAAATAATTAAAATTTTCCGACAGACATTATCTGTAGTAATCAAAATTGCTACAAGTACCAATACCGACGGACATAATCTATGGAGATAAAAAGGTATTGCCGACGGATAATAACTGTACACAATTGATCTTACTATGGGTAGCAACTGTAGCTATAAACAAAATTTCCTACGGTTTGCACCAATAGCTAAAATAATACCGATGGATATGGTCTATAGTCGTAACATATTATTGCCGACGGACTTCGACTGTACTTGGTCACGTTGGTGACAGTTTCAAACTGTTGAAATAAAATCTGTTACCTACGGTTCTGAACTGTAGTTAATATTATATCGACGGATTGGATCCGTAGCCTATCGAAGTATTTATGACGGGCACAATCTGTAAGAAAACCGTCGGTAATGATGATCAACGCCTACGGTTATTAGCGACGGTTGGTATCTGTAGAAAAACCGTCGACAATAAAAATCAATGCCGACGGTTATTAGCTACGGACTTTAACTGTACCACGGCAATGCCGACGCCCTCTACGCCTACAGTCGTTCTACAGTCAAAAACCATGGGGGAATCCTTTCCGCGACAGACCAAGTCTGTCGGCGTTATCCTTTTATCTTGTAGTGTATACCAAGAACATGATAAGAATTTGATACCAACAAGGGTAACCCTTTCATATCATGGAGAGACCAGGCATAAGATTGGATTTACTTAAGCTCGTGAGTTTCCTGTTACCTGAAACACTTAAGATAGAACGTGAAACACTGAAAACAAATATAAATAATACAAACCAAAGAAGTAAAACTTATATTTTGGCATCACACTACTTGTCTCCAACAAGTAACTGCCTACGTACCCCAAAGGAGGATATATATAAAGGGGTACAGGGGATCAGACGCCTCGTAGTTTTGGTTAGAGGGTTCACTTGGCACACAAGTACTAGTGAACCCTAATGAGAACACCTAAGCTCTAGGTGCTGGAAAGAATACTCAGGTGCTGCCTCATGTAGGACTTAGGCACAAATCAAACATATTTACTCATAGCAATGTGAAGTCTCTCATCAATCATGTTGCACAGAAGTTCATCAGAGATACCTGAGCCATCCAAGCTAGATGAATGTATATGTCTTCTGGAAGTAAGAGAATGACGCTTGGATGGCTGACTCCCAGAAGTAGAGATTGATAGAACAGTTCTCCCGTGAGAGACTTTATGCCTTAGCTCAGCCTTCAAGCGGTCATTTTCTTCTTTAAGTCTTGCTAGTTCACCAGTGAGCACATCAGTCATGAGATATACTTCTTCTCGATCATCTTGTACTCTAGCAAATTTTTCTAGGAGGTCTTTATGCTTGTCCATAAGTTGACTGAGTTGTTTAGACAAGTGATAGCATTCTCTGTACACTTCATTACTAGCTTTCTCATAGTAGTAGTCACTTTAAACTTCACTTCCTTCAGCATAATAGTCATTTTCTAAGACTCCCGACTCTACTTCCTTTCCTTTATGAGAAATTTTAGCTATGAATGCAAGGAAATTAGAGGTGTTTCTGCCATCAGTGTTGAGTGAAGTATTAGGACTCTCAAGATTTTCACCATGAGTGTCAACTGAGTAGGTAGATGTTGTCAGCTTCTTTAGTCACCATACTTTAATGATTTTCCCGGCAGATGACTTGCTGACTACACGTTCAAGATCTTTTCTCTTGGCTTCAAGAGAAGCCACTGTCCTCCTCAGTTCAGATTCTCTGTTAAGCTTCTTGTTGGCTCGTCTCTTTCTGCAGAATCTCCGGATATGTTCAGGCTGACGACAGAAGTATCAACTCCGAACTTTATGTTGTTGAATGATGCCTTGTCTCACTGCAGAAGATTGTATCTCTTTGACACCTCAGTCGCCTAGTCCGGTCTTGTCATGAGTACTTCTAGACACCATAAGAAGATGGTCAAGATTCAGTGTCTCTGAGTTTGAAGTAGACTTCTCTATAGATATCATCGTCCGCTTCAACTCCAGATATATAATCTCATTTTCCTCAGAGATAGATTGTATAGAGGACTTTAGATTTACGACTTGATCTTGAAGTTACTCTTTATCTGCTTAAAGAACTTGACACTTGTCATTCAGATCTTTGACTTTAGCCCTGCTGATTTCCAGTTTCTTTGTCGCCTTCTTATACTTTTCATATAGTTCGTTGTAGGATGACTGGAGATCTCCATCTTCAGAGTCACATTGAGAGTCACTATCTTCACATTCCTGACCTGTGGTCTCCCACTTAGGCTGACAGCGGGTAATATCCATTAGAGCTCTCTTGGAGGTGGAGTCCTTGTCATCTGACGAGTCAAAGTCACTCTCTGTATCTAAATCAAAACCTGTTGTACCTTTCTTGGCCATGGGTCTAAAGGTGTTATTGGGACACACTGTAGATATGTGCCCAATTCCTCCACATGTATAACATTTCTTAACATTTGAACCTTGCCCTTTCTTTTTTTTCAAACATTGATGAATTCTTGTCATTTGGGGAAATGATGTAGAATGATTCCTCATGAAGTTTCAGCCTTTCCTGCATATCTTACCCATTCTCTTTACCATCAAAGCGAGATCATCATCAGAGTCATAAAAAATTGTAGATTTTAAAGCTATAGATTTTACAGGTTTAGAGTTGTCGGACTTAGAAGCACCAGGAGCTATCTTGAGTTCGAAAGTTTTCATGGAACCAACAAGCTCTTTTAGGTCAAGTTTACCAACATCATTCGCTTCCTCTATGGTTGTTACTTTAGGATCAAACTTATCAGGAAGGGAGAGAAGGATCTAATGGACGATCAAAGAATCATCGACTTTTTGACCAAGACCCCACATGGAGTTAGTGCAATCTTGAAGACTCAACTAGAAATCTCCAAATGTCTCATTACTCTCCATTTTCATTCGCTCAAATTGGCTTGTGAACATCTAGAGCTTTGAGTCTTTCACTTGTGAAGTGCCCTCATGAGAGAGCTCCATAATATCCCAAGTCGCTTTGGTAGTATCACAAGTCATGATAGATTTGAACTCCTCAAGGGAAATTCGACAATTAAAAGCATTCAAGGCCCGAGCATTCGCATGCTAAAGATCCTTTTCTACTTGTGACCATGTGTCAATGGGAGCAAGAGATGTCATGGCCACACCACCTACTGTGGAGGTAATGGTGTGTTCCACATAACTATTTTCTACAACTGACTAGAGGCGGATGAATAGTCCCTTTTTAAAAGACTACAACTATGTGATCTACAAAGCAGATAAACAGATAAAACAGATACTACATATTTGCTAAAGGGTAATATAAATGCGGAATAAAAGAAAAACCCAAATCTAATCTAGCAACAAGCAAGTATAACTAACAAACAAACAATTACATAAAGGAGAACTATGTAAGATAGTTGTAAATCTCAACAACCAACTACCAAAAGATCTACTAGTCCTTGGGTTCTTATTTACTTAGGATTAAGTAAGAAAGAACTCACTCAATCATTTGAACTAAAAGTTCCCAATCCTAGTTACAAGTTGTTATGGATTGCGAGGGGGTGAGTAGAGATAGCGGCACTCTCACCATTTCCTCACCAACATACAACCTACTAGAAAATAGGTAGAATGATGTGTAGAGAAAATAAACTATCAAACAACTAAAGCATAAAGTAAACTTAAAGACAAAGAAAGCAAACCATAACACAAAGGATTATAGTGGTTTGACAAGTTGTGCTTACGTCCACTCTTCAAGCTACTTCCTTTGTATTAAGAAAACCCAAATCTTAGGCTAGCCTCCTAACGCTCTGCACCACTTCCCTATGATGTTGGTTTTACAAACTTGAAAGTTATAGGAGCATTTCCGTTAGCTCCTAACCAAGTTACCACCACTTGGGTTTGAATTGTAGGGCTTAGTCACAATCACCCTAACCTAGATTCACAATCTAGGGTTTTCTACCAACTTGCTTCAAGAACAAGAATGGATTTTCTCTCTTACAATCCTCTCAAGGGAAATATGAGAAACACTAAAACCTTGGGTTTATAAGAATACCCAATACAAGAATCATTCAATCACTCAAAAGGATAGGAATGAATTACTTGAGTGAAAGGAAGAAGATGGATAGATTTCTCTCAAATTGCTTGATTTCAAAGCTAGGGTTATTGTCTCTTGTTTACTTAGAAAACCAATACCAAATCTTTATGTTCTAAGGCTCCAATTGTTGTTTTTATACTCCTAAAAGCAAATAGATCCGTTGGTCAAAGTTGGTTGACCAAAAGCAGCTTTGGAGAAGTGGGCTGGAGTTTACAGTACAGTGTCAAGGCTCAAAACAGCATTTAGCCTGTCAATCAGTCGACTAAACACCAATTAGTAAAAAACCAATTTTTTGTCAGTCGACTGATGACCAAAGGATAAAAGGGCCTTAATTTTTCAGTCAATTGAAGGCATAATATATATTCTTAATACCTTATTCAGTCGACTGCAGAGTAATGGTATACTACCTTCTAGCTAGTCCAGCTCCCGGATGTTGCCGCTCGCATCAAGTCTTGAGGTCTTCAAGTCCGAAGCTTTACTAGACCACTCAAAACAGGACTTATGACCGTTACAAGGACTCATTACTTATAGTACACGTGAAATGATCATTTTGTCCTCTTTTTGTCACAATTCACAAGATATTACATTTACACACAATTAGGCCAAGACCCACGAAGACAAGTTCACTGAACATGTAGAATGTTTGGGCGACCTCGGATAGGAGGCCACTGTCTCATTTTGACAGGTTCTTGGCTGGCAAAAGGGATGCTGTGTAGTGAAACTTAGGCCGAGTTGTCCTTGTTGTTTTGTGGCACTCAATAACAGCCAAGCAGTACTGCTAGTACTCCATGCCTTGTAGTAAGATAGTTAGATGGCGACACTAGAACATGCTCTTCATCTTCTACTTTTGCTTAGATCCTCCTAGATTAACCTTCCTCTCGAATTGTGACTTGGTGATATCCGGACTTCAAATATTACTTTGTAAAACATTTTCCAATCGATCCATCAAATGATTAATCCTCGGTAATGGATACTAATTCTTAATAGTAATCTTGTTCAGTTCACGATAATCAATGCACATACGCCAACCACCATCTTTTTGGGAGCTAGTAAAACTAGTGATCCACAAGGCGAACTACATGGCCTAATAACTCATTTTTCAAGAAGTTCGTGAACTTTTTTCTTTATCTCATCTGATTCATGCTCACTGAGGTGCGGTAGAACCTAAGATTGGGTAAAGAACTCTCTCCAGTTAACATGATCTTATGTTCTACGTTCCTCTTTGGTGGAAACCCGGTAAGATCCTGAAAAAAATCCCCAAACTGCATTTTCAATTGCTTAAGATCCTGATAATGAAACCAAACATATTCGACTTGGTTGTTCCTCATATGGGAGGATCATTGATTTTCGACGGGAGTTGAATCAGCAGTGCTTCCCGTCAAACTTTAGCAGTGCTAGCAAACCAATCTGCAAACGCAAGTTAAATCTACTAGCACTACTAAAACTATCAAATTATTTATATTTCCCTTAATGATTCTAACAACTAAACTAATCCTAAAATTAGTGTAGAGGTAAGTATCGGGGTATCGAATCCACTCTTTCCAAGAATGGGGTACTTGGCTACAAACAAGAAACAACGATGAAGGATGATGTCGTTTATAAAGGGATTGATTGATTTTAGAGATTTTATTGATTGAGAGTAATATGATTGAAGTAAAGAAAGTGCAAATAAAGTAAAGCATGCAAGATAAGATAAAGATTGTGAATATGGAGAGAAAAGTGGGGTATCGCTTCGTTTCATAGGTAAGTGTCTAAATTAACTACTCATGCTTTGTTTCCCATGTATCCAACTATAAACTCATAGACAAGCAGTAATTGGTGATGAGTTCCATTGCTCTCGACCTAGGAACTCGACCTCAAGAAGTATTCAAGACCCAATACCTCTCATCTCGATGCCGTCATGCAAGTAGTGAGTTACTTCTCTTTATACTATTTGTTAACTACCTTCTCTCTCTCGATGCCAAGATATGCTAACGGGCGTATGAGGCTCGAAAGTCTCTACACATGCAAAAAGATCTCTCTTTTATTTATTATGAAGAACAAAGAGCAAAAAATATTCTACGTGATCAATCATAAAATAATTACCTTTCTAACATGGGATACATGGAACACTTGTAGTAAATTCTTCTACTTACCTAATCCACTTGTAAAACCCCATGAATCGATTATCTCATGGTGATGGTGGTGATGATAACAATGGTTGCATAAGTAAAAGACATAATTAAAAGACAAAAGATTAAATTGCATGAAAAGTAAAGATACGATAAAAATATGAAGAACTTGAACTTGAAAAGTAAATGGACTTGTATTAAAATAAATGGAACTTCTTCTTCAACATAAAATAATGTAAAACCCTAATGATACTTCAATTTAAGATTAAAGCATAATGAATTTCCTGGCTCTCCTCTCCTTATATAGGGAGGAGTCCTTCTAACCCTAGAACTCCTTGAAAATTGCTAGAAAAAAGTTTGTAATTTATTAAATAACTTGTAGGAAGCTTCTCGATCTGAAATTTGGTGGTGATCTTAGTCAAACAACGTGGAAAACTCAATCAAAATCTTAGGTCCAAATTCCTTTTACAAACACGTCTTCCAAGAGGCCCAAGAGGCCCAAAAACTGTTTTCAGAAACTGGGTCTGACAGGTTTTGACGAGTCTTTTTGTCCTGATTCCATCTCTGTTTTCTGTGATCTATCTTGATAGTCTTGAAATAGGAAGTGAGAGCTTTCCAAGTTGGCTACTTGATAGCTCTCTAACCCTTTCATTTAAGTGTTTCAAGTTGGCTACTTGAAACTGCTTTTTTACCGCATTTTGCTTCCTTTTTGCTTTTCCGGGCGAAATGCACCTACAAACACGTAATTCTAACAATACCAAGCATATCATATCACTTTATATCATAACTTGAGACAAATATACATGAGTTAAGGGGATATATTTACACTTTTGAGCGCTTATCAATCATCATCAACACGAACTTCCCACAAGTATTCACTAACCTATTAGCATGAGTTGTTCTAATCAAATTAGTTCCCTATGGAGGCTAAACTGCTCGAACAACAAACTGTTCTTCATCCTTAGTGAATGTGTACTTCTAATTTTTCCTATCATAAAGAGCATATCTATCCCACAAGTAGGGACTTCTAAAAATCACTTGAAATACATCAATTGGAACCATGTCACAACTGATCTTGTCAATATAAGACTCGTGAAGAGCAAACTTGAATGTGCATTGCTGTTTTACCGATTTCAAACCAAGCTTTTGAACCAAGGCTTCTGAAACCAAAATTTTCTAACTACTTGGATCTACAATAGCATCCACCAGACTAGTATTCACCTATCACTTTACACAAAATAGATGCTCTAGCTCTGGGGACATCTTGCTCTACTTGTGTATGATTTTGTGCCAACATGAGGTTAAGCGAGGTTAGGCTCTGTCATCCTTGGTACTTCTTGATCCAGGAGGATCGATCCAAGAGGATCATGTATGAAGTATTCAAGGGAAAAGTCACAACAGCAGCAACTTTCGAACGTTTATATTAATGTTCGAACGATATAGCTTCCAGTCGCAGCATCAGCAAGTCAGAACTACCCAATACTTTTGAACGTTCGAACTTTGCTTATATCGTTCGAACGTTCATAAAAATGTTCGAACTTTCTGTACAACAAAGTTCAATAAAAGTGATCCAATACTTTTCAACGTTTGAACGATCCGATCAACGTTCGAACGTTGTGTGTAATTTTTGCCTTTAACAAATGGGTTTCTTAATTGCGGGCTTCGTCCTAGTTGGGCCCATAACGAGGCCCAACACGTGAAACATCTTAGAAACTTCTATTTTTGTGTATTTATAGTAGGAAATCCATGTACAACTCTTAGTAGGAGTCCTATCTTGAGTATGACATGTAAAACCACTCTATATAAAGACATTGTATCCCAAGAGGAACAATATAGCCTCTTACTTGTAATTTTCCAGGATTTTTTAGAATACAAGCAAGAAACCTTGAGGAAGTATTTGCTTCCTCCCCAAAATCAAGTCTTTGTCATTATTTTCTTATTATCTTGAACTTTAAGTATTTTCGCTATATCGTTTGGATCAAGTGGTATCACAGCAATTACATCCAAAGGGAGTTTTTGTAGTTTATGGTCCTAACTCGCGACCAATACAAGCGATTTTGGTGAAGAACTTTTAAAGCCTCTACAAGTTCATCGAAGGAAGAGGAAGATAACAAAGAAAGTCATGACAAACGAAGATGTTAATGAAGAACGATTTTTAAACCTCGAGAAACAACTCAATACCGTTACTTCTATGTTGGAAACCTCAAAAACTCTTTTTCTACTCCACAAGCATCTACTACTCCTAGTTCAGAAGAACCTAATGAAGAAGGTTTCAAGGAACAAATCAAGGGTGAAGATGACAACGAAGATGGAGAAGGCGAAGAATGAATTTGTAGAGAACCAAACATCAAGGATGGAAAATGTATGGATTTAAATTTTATGAGGAATCTTATAATTGATTATAAGATAGAAATTCTAGTTTACAATGGTGTAGTAGATGCTAGTAAATTGGATGATTGGATTGATATGCTAGAAACTTATTTTGCCGTTTATGAGTATTTTAGTTTCCAACAAATCAACTTTGCAAAGTTTAAAACTTTAAAGTCATGCCCTTACATGGTGGAAATCTTATAAGAACCACAATAATGTATCAAAATTAACATGGAAGAAATTTAAGGAGTTGATAATTAGGCAATTCTATCTGGTGGGATTTGAAGAAGAAAGGTGGTACACATGGCTACACTATGGACAAAAATTTGGGCAAAGTGTAAAAGAGTATACTACCGATTTTTACAACCAAGTATTGGTGTTAGAAGTTGATGTAGAAGAATATGAGGTCTTTATGAAATATATGGGAGGTCTTGCCGAATACATTCGAAAAGAACTCAAGTTATTTAACATCACATCTATAGGAGATGCCACCATTAAAGCTATTGCTATTGAAAAAAGAAACTCCAAAGGAGAGAAGAAAGACAACAAGCACAAATATGGGAATAAGTCGGGTTGGAAGAATGGTAATAAAGGTAAGGAAGATTCAAGTTCTAAGAAGAATTTCTGCGAGCATTGTGACATGATTGGTCATGTGAAAGACAAGTGTTCGAAACTACACCTCGAACTCCGGAAACAAGGGAAGGGGAACATGGATCGACATGAGAAAAATCGACCTTGGCTACTACCAACATCATAGAAGAACTTCCTGAAGTTGAAGTCTCCAATGCCAAGCTCAACCTCATAGTCAAGCCAACAACCTCGGATGATGCTATACGTGAGGAACTATTTGATGTCAACATCCAAGTCAAGCAAAATATTGTTGAAGCCATCATTTATCCCGGTAGTCAAAAGAATTTAATTTCCGAAGTTGTGGTACAAAAGTTGGGTTTAGTAACAACTCCCCACCCCCAACTTTATCGATTGGGTTGGATTCAAAAGGAAGCAGAATTGAAGATTACAAAGCAATGTACTTTCAAATTCGCTATCACGGAGAAATATGTTGATGAAATCACATGCGAGGTGGTACCATTGGTTGTTTGTCAAGTAATCTTTGGGAGTCCATATTTGTGGAACCGAGATGTTATACACTACCGCAAGCTTCGCAAGTATAAATTTGTGAAGGACAGGAAGGAGTTCCATATCAATGCTTGTACAGGGCATAACTTATCAAATCTTGTCACGGCAACTCAAGTGAAAAGGATGGCATCAAAAGTCAATTTGTTTTATTGTTGGTTCGTCCTATCATAGGGAATATTCCTGCGATAGTATTATCATCCATCACTCTATCTCCCAAGCAACAAATGGAGGTAGACAAGATTCAAGAAGAGTTTCATGATTTATTCCAAGGTGTTGGAGGAATGCCTCCTAGAAGTGATGTTGAACATGATATTCAATTGGTAAATAACGTACCCTTGCCAAACATTGGGATGTATCGGACTTCTATCACTGAGTCGGAAGAAATCAAGAAACAAGTGCTTGAGCTCCTTGAACAAGGGGTTATTAAGCCAAGTTGTTCGCCTTGTGGCTTACCAATCCTCTTAGTGCCAAAGAAGGATGGTAGATGGCGAATGTGTGTGGATTTTCGGTCGCTCATCAAGATCTCTATCAAGAATCGCTATCCATTACCTAGGATTGACGATCTCTTTGACCAATTACATGGGGCTCGATATTTTACCAAGTTGGATCTCAAGGCGGGTTATCACCAAGTTTGAATCCGCGAAGAATATACATGGAAGACCGCCTTCAAGACCAAGAAAGGACTTTTTAAGTGGTTGGTTATGTCGTTTAGTTTGTGCAATGCTCCCGCCACTTTCATGGGATTGATTAATGACGTACTTCGTGATTTTATTGATGATTTCGTTATTGTTTATTTAGATGATATCTTGATCTATAGTAAGACATGGGAAACTCATTTACTTCACATCAAGAGGGTGATGGAGGCACTAAGGCTTAAGCAACTACGCCTTAACGGGAAGAAGTGTGAGTTTGGCAAGGAAGAACTCATGTACTTAGGGTTCATTATTGGTGGAGGTAACTTGAAGGTAGATCTTGAAAATGTAGAGGTCATCACTATGTGGCCTAGACCGCGTACGGTAACCGAAGTAAAAAGTTTCATGGGGGCATGCCAATACTTGCGCAAGTTCATTCGTCACTTTTCACAAATTACGGCACCTTTACATTCACTATCAAGGGCCGGTAAAACTTTTGCATGGAATAACAACCTTGAGGAGACTTTTCGGTTATTGAAAAGGAAGATATGTGAGGCACCGGTGTTGGCTATTCCAAATCTACAACGACCTTTTAAAGTAGAAACGGATGCTTCCAATTATGCACTTGGGGCCGTGTTATTTCAAGATGGGAAGCCGGTTGCTTATTATAAATGATTAGTGGACCGGTACTCAACTATCCCACCTATGACATAGAGCTCTTTTCTTTATATCAAGCCATGAAGCATTGGCGAGTCTACTTATTGAGGAGGGAAGTTGTGGTTCACTCCGATCACCAACCTCTTCAATTCTTAACTTCACAATCCCGTTTGCAACAAGCTCGCCATATGAAATGGATGTCTTATCTTCAACCATTCCTTGTAGTAATCAAGTACAAGAAGGGTGTCACCAACAAGTTGGCGGACATGTTATCTAGACCGCCGCAATCTCCAAGCTCCGCATTATTGATTGCCATGCATATTGACCCTATGGCCCCTTCAAGCTTTTCGAAATGTCATGATAAAGACAAGGACTTTGGGTTGATTTATCAACAAGTTTTGCAAGGGAAGACTCGTGAGTATGAATTGCTCTACAGGGTGAATATATTATGCATCCCGGAAGATGGAGAACATTTAAAGTGGTTTGGTGAGGCTCATTCTTCTAAAATTGTCGGGCATTTTGGAGTAGAGAAGACCATGATGAATCTTCGGTGTTATGTCTTTTGGCCTAAGATGCAGATGGATGTTACTCGCTTTGTTAGAGGATGTGTGTTGTATTGTACTTCGAAGCCTTCTAATCGCAAGTTGGGATTGTATATTCCATTGCCAGTTCCTACTAGGCCTTGGGAGTGCATTTCGATGGATTTCTTAGGTGGCTTACCTAAGACCACGACGGGGAATGACTACTTGTTTATTGTGGTGTATCGTTTTAGCAAGATGATTATCTTGATTCCTTGCCAAAAGACGGTGACCGGGGAAGGTACCGCAAAGCTTTTCTTTCATCATGTTTAGAAGTACTTTGTCTTGCCTTCTTCGATTATTTCTGATAGAGATAGTCGGTTTCTTGGGCACTTTGGAGATCTTTATGAGGGATGATGGATACGACCTTGAAGAAAAGTACCGCCTTTCATCCACAAACGGATGGGCAAACGGAAGTTGTTAATCGCACTCTAGTTCACTTATTAAGGGGATTTCATGCTAATCATCCAAAGACTTGGGATGAAAGTCTTCCTTATCTTCAATTTGCTTTCAACCGCGCAATTCACGGTTCTACATTGAGGTCACCTTTTGAAGTTTGTTTGGGTTACTTACCTCAAAGCCCCTTTGATATGGCTTTTACTATTGGTAATGGTCAAGTAACGGGTAAGGAGGAAGAAGATCAAACAAGAGTACAATGTTTCCTAGAAAGAATTAGCAAGGTCCATGGAGAAGTTAAAGCACAATTGAAGAAGTCTCAAGAGAAGTACAAGGCTCATCATGACAAACATAGAGTTGAATGTACTTTTCAAGAGAATGATCGTGTTTGGTTGCACTATCCGTTAAGTAAGGAGCGTCTTAAGGGAGAAGTTCAGAAGTTGAAACCTATCTGTTATGGTCCTTTCATTATCATCAAGAAAATTGGTGATAACGTTTTTCAACTAAATTTGCCTCTATACATGCATATGTACTCGATTGTGAATGTCGAGAACCTGAAGCTTTTTGAACCATCTCTTTTAAATGATGAGTCTATCCAAGATACTAGCCTACCATTGGTCGATAACTTATGGATTGAACGTGACGATCTTCTTAAAGAAGATTGTATTTTGGAAAGGAAGGAGACTTCGACACATCGTGGCATTATTGTGTCATTTTGGGTTGAAATTAAGGGTCAAATACCTAGCAAGGCTAAGTGGTTTGATCTCACCAAGGGAACCGCCGAGTCCCCACATCTACATTTTGCTTGAGCAGGAGCTCAAGGCTCCTAAAAAGAGGAGCCATGATCCAGGAGGATCGATCCAAGAGGATCATGTATGAAGTATTCAAGGGAAAAGTCACAACAACAGCAACGTTCGAACGTTCATATTAACGTTCGAACGATATAGCTTTCAGTCGCAGCATCAGCAAGACAGAACGACCCAGTACTTTTGAATGTTCGAACGTTGCTTATATCGTTTGAACGTTCATAACAACGTTCGAACTTTCTGTAAAACAAAGTTTAGTAAAAGTGATCCAGTACTTTTCAACGTTTTAACGATCTGATCAACGTTCGAACGTTGTGTGTAATTTTTGCCTTTTACGAATGGGTTTCTTAATTGCGGGCTTTGTCCTAGTTTGGCCCATAACAAAGCACAACATGTGAAACATCCTAGAAACTTCATTTTTTATTTATTTTACAGTAGGAAATCCATGTATAACTCTTAGTAGGAGTCCTATCTTGAGTATGACATGTAAAACCACTCTATATAAAAGCATTGTATCCCAAGAGTAACAATATAGCCTCTTACTTGTAATTTTCTTGGATTTTTTAGAATACAAGCAAGAAACCTTGAGGAAGTATTTGTTTCCTCCCTAAAATCAAGTCTTTATCATTATTTTCTTATTATATTGAACTTTAAGTATTTTCACTATATCGTTTGGATCACTTCTGTTGGACCTTGTGTAAATAAAGTTGTAGTTTTTTACCCTCTTTCTTTCTCAAACTCTTCAGCATGAGATGTGGATGCTTCTCCTAGCACGTATCATCCACATAGCCGTTTGTTTTACAATGACTGCAAACTAAGTCGTTTTTTCCAATTAAACTTCTTCTTAGCACCGAAACTATTAGGTTTACCACCTGATGGCTTTCAATCACCTTTGGCGTCATTCTTCTTCAATTTGCCTTCAATGGCAATAGATTTTATAGTGGCATCAGGAATAGATTGATATTCCTTACACAATGGTGTCCAATATACTAGAGGGGGGTGAATAGACTATTTAAAAAAGTGCTAACAAAGATCACCCCCAACAACAAACACTAAGGCAAACTGTCACTTACTCAGAGTAAACTGACACACACAGATATGCTTAGGATAAACAAATGTGGAATATAAAAGATAATCCTAGGCAAGATACTAACAAAGTATAATACCAACAAGCATTAACCACAAGATGAAAAGCTATGGAGTTAGTTTTCAATCTCTACACTAAGTATCAACTCAACCTCCTAGTCGTTAGACACTTGTTCAACTAGATTAAGATGATTAGATCAACCATAATCAATGAACTAAGTAATCCAACTCTAGTTCTAGATTTGTTGTGGAGTTGAGGGGGTGAGTAGAGAAAGAGGCACTCTCACCCTTTCCTCGACCACAATACAAATCAACTAGAAGATTGGTTTGATGAGAGGTAGAGATTTCCAACAAGATAAACAACAAAGCTAATGGAAAACTTAAGTAAAGAGAGAGCAAACCACACAAGACAAGATTATAGTGGTTCGGCCAATGAAGCTTATATCCACTATTCAAGTACTCCCTTGTATTAAGAATCCCAAAGCTAAGGTGAACCTCCCCTAGCTTTACACCACTCCCATTAGTGTTGGATTACAACTTCAAAGAAATGAAGACAAGTCCCTTAGTCTTCAACCAAGATTCCACCTCTTGGATTTGTAGTAGGGTGTACTCTCAATTACCCTAACCTAGATCTACAATCTAGGGTTTTCCATCAATCTTGTTAAAGAACAAATTGGGTTTTTATCTCTCTTGAAGAACTCTCTAAATGAGTAGATAGAGATGAAGTTAGAAGCACTCTAGGGTTTATAATAATACCCTCATACAATCATTCACTCTTCCTCAGTTGGATTGAAAAGATTTGAAGAGTTGAAGAGTTGAATGGAAGGAAGATGATGATTTCTCTCTGGTAGCTTATCTCACAAAGTTAGGTTTTTGGCCTCTTGAAAGCTCTTGATGAAATGCACAAAATCCTTAGAGAAATCCTTTTGTAATGTTGCTTTTATAGTCAAAACCCTAAAAGAGTCGTTGGTCAAAGTCATATGACCAACTAGGGTTTTGACTTAGTGAACCGGGAGTGAGTCGGGCAAAACCGGGCCAAATACCAGCATTTCTCGCAAGGGAGTCGACTGACCTTATAATATAAAATTCCCATCAAAGGGTCAGTCGACTGACCTTATGGCACAACTGGACCCACAAAGGGTCAGTCGACTGACCTTATAGAGTGTCCTGCCTCCATCAATGTCAGTCGACTCCAGGTCTGTTGAGCAGCTTGGTTATCCTGCCTGCTTCACCAGCTAGCTTGACTTCCGGTTGAGCTCGGTTGCCGCCGTTCACGTCCATTCTTGTTGTCTTCAGCTCCGTAGGCCTCCGGACACTTGAACACCAAGAACTAGTCCTAATACAATGACTCATACTATAAAATAACATGTGAAAAGTTTGTTTTCCCTTGCTTGTCACAATTCACAAGATATAACATTTATAGTTTCTAGAATTTTGAGGCATTTAAGACCTTTACCAACATGGGTTTTTTATTTAGGGTTTTTAGAAGTTAAGCATTTTGGTGTTAGTTAAGACCTTTTCTGTCTAAAGTGTTCATTTTGGGGTTTTAGAAGTTAAAATTTTTTTGGGTAATTAAGACATTTTCCATCTAAGGTTGTTATTTAGGGGTTTTAAAAACTTCATGATATGATGTTATCGAGGAGGATCTTTCTTATAACATGATGTTTTCACATCCAATTAACTTTGGAAAAAAAAGGGGTGATAACACCATGTAATCAAGTTCTAAAACAGTTATAACATGGTGTTATCACTTTCAGATTCTTTACAAGCAAAATATTAAAGGTGATAATACCATGTTACATTATCAAGTACAAAAACAGTGATAACATGGTGTTATCACCTTCAGATCTTTTACTATATATTAAAAATGGTAACACAATGTTAGGATTTCTAAGAGAACATTATATTATCAATGATACTAAAAGAACCACAGTGATAACCTGATGTTATCAATTTTAAGTTTTTTACAAATTAAATCTAACACTGATAACATGATGTTATCAGTACTACAGTGATAACATCATATTATCACCATAAAAGAACCGAGTTGACACAATTTTATTGACTAGGTTATGAAAGTGCCGAGTTGACTCAATCTTCTTCTCCAGAAAAAATCTATAAAAGTGGCATTCTGAACGAGGGAAGAAATTACTAAAAAAATATCTAAGATCATCTAAATATTTTTCTCAATAAGTGAAATTTATTTCTTGCCATTTCTAATCAACAAGAAATTTTTGGGTGTTTATCAATTTCATCACAAGCTTTTTTGCAAATTCAAATCAAATCAGTAAGAAACTTTTCATTCAATATTCTCTTACCCATTACTCTAATCAATCAATTAATCACCTCTAAAAGAAATTTTCAAAAACCTATATTAGAAAAATTTGGGG
>JABWDY010024168.1:0-10104 GCA_013358455.1 Thalictrum thalictroides | reverse complement strand
CATTTGAAGGTTTTTAATTTTAAGTTTGTACTAATTGTTCAGTTCCATTGAACCTGCAGTGATTGAATTCAGCGAAAGATTGAGTTACTTTGGACTCTCAGCAAATCTCATCATCTATCTCACCAAAGTTCTGCATTTTGACATTAAAAATGCAGCGAAAAGTGTAAACTATTGGGCTGGGGTGACAACCGTGATGCCTCTATTAGGTGGATTTCTAGCTGATGGTTACGTTGGGAGGTTCTACATGGTTCTCCTATCATCTTTCATCTATGTTATGGTATGCTCTACTCAGCCCTTTTAAATTTTTTTCCTGACGTTTGTTAGGTATACCGTATATGTTCATTCAATTAAACGTTATCGAGCGAAATAGAATAAGTGGTAGCAGAACATTATATGAATTAACATCAGTATGCAATGTTTACTTCAAACAGGGTCTATGCCTTCTGACAATGGCACAGCTCATTCCAAGTCTGAAGCCTTGTCGCATGGAAAAATGTGATAAACCCGAGAAGCTTCACGAAGTAATCTTCTTCCTTGCTATTTACTTGGTCTCTATAGCCACTGGTGGACATAAACCATCTTTGGAGAGCTTTGGAGCTGATCAGTTTGACGATAATCACCCAGAAGAAAGGAAGAAAAAAATGTCCTTCTTTAACTGGTGGAACTCAGCTCTTTGTGGTGGACTCTTGCTTGGTGTAACCTTAATTGTTTACATGCAAGACTATGTGAGTTGGGCAGCTTCTTATATCATTCTCACTATTGTTATGGGCATTACAATCATTTTGTTCTATCTTGGTAAGCCAGTTTACCGATTTAGAGCAGCCAAAGGTAGCCCATTAACACCCCTGTTACAAGTTTTAGTCGCAGCCATAGCCAAGAGAGATCTTCCTTACCCATCTGATTCCGCTCAATTGAATCATGTCTCTTATCATTCGGACAATGGCCAGAGGATCCATCTCTGCCACACAAATAAGCTCAGGTAATGAATTTATCGCATCACATGCATAAAACTTCTTTTGGATTCATTCATTTTAAAATGTTAGCTTAATTGACCGAGGCCATCAAGAGTGTCCATACCGACCGTTTGTAACATTAGAATGGCGGTGTGTATACCGTGTGTTTTTTTAGTTATTTTGTGCTCTACTCAACCAAATTATGAAGACTTTGCAAATAACTAACAATTCAAATTTGTAGGTTTCTTGACAGAGCTGCCATTCTTAAGGATGAAGAGAAAGTTTCAAGTGACAAACTACGAAGTCCATGGAGACTGTCAACAGTAAGTCAAGTAGAAGAACTTAAGCTTGTTCTAAACATGGTTCCTATGTGGTGCTCTACATTAGTATTTGGATTATCCATAGCGCAAGGTGGGACATTCTTTATCAAACAAGGTGTTACTATGAATCGAAAGATTGGCAATCATTTTGAAATCCCTCCTGCATCGATACTTTCTTTGACTGCCATCGGTATGATCCTCTCTATATCTATGTATGATAAGTTCCTTGAGCCCAAAGTAAGAAAAGTCCGAGGAAAGGAAAGGGGCATTACAGTTCTCCAAAGGATAGGAATTGGTATGAGCATCGCAATGATAGCAATGTTCATTGCAGCTGGAATAGAAAGAAAACGACTGGGAGCAGCATGGAGAGATATAGCGCAAGGAGGTAAAGGTGTTGGGACAATTAGTGTATTTTGGTTGGCTCCGCAGTTCATTGTAGGTGGTGTAGGAGATGGTTTTGCATTGGTAGGCTTGCAAGAGTACTTCTATGGTCAAGTGCCTGACAGCATGAGAAGCTTAGGCATTGCACTCTACTTGAGTGTACTTGGCATTGCAGATTTCATCAGTGGTTTACTAATAACGTTGGTCGATCATTTGACAAGTACTGGCGGAGGAACTAGCTGGTTTGGCAACGACTTGAATCATAGCCGTTTGGACAAGTTCTATTGCTTGATAGGCATCATGAGTGGACTAAATTTATTCGTCTTCGTATTCGTGGCTAATAGATATACATACAAAAACGTCGAGAAAGAGGTCATTGATGTTGATTCCGATGGAGTTGAAATCAGTGAAAATGAGAAATGAGCCATAAGGTAAAAGAAAGAACTCCTTAAATAGACTTATCATGCTACTGCTACATCACAGATAGTATTGTGTGTTTGCAACTTTACATGCTATGAATGAATGAAAATAATCTTCACTCTGGTTTCTTATTTGTGTAGTGCAAGAACACAAGAAGCATTATATTGTAAATCCAGTTATTCTATGGTGTACTGTTTTCAGATTTAGTGGTATATCTTTAGTAAATTGTTATGGCAAGTTTTACAAAATTTCTTGTATTACAATTGGGTTTCTAGAAAGAGGCCCACATGGTTTGCATGATCCTAAAGGTTAGTTAGTCTTCTAGAAAAAGGCCCAAAGGGTTTATTTCATCAGAAAGAGATGAGACATTGTAACGACACATGTTTTAGGGTATCCAGGCCTAAGTATGCAGCCCATATGTATAAGTATGCGGTTTATGTATGCAACCCATATATTATATATACAGAGAGGCTCGTGTGCGGACGTCCGCATGCGGACCTAAGGGATATAAAAGTAAACACTGTGATAACCATTTACCCAATTACGCAAATGTGGTATTTATACTGGGTCTTACTAAACCCATTTTTAACCCGGTACATATTAGTTTTTTTATGCCTTTCTCTTCGTTTGTGCTCTTTCTGCAGCTCTCTCCCTCCTTTCTTCGTCTTATGTTCAAGATATACTTCTTCTAACACTATCTAACTCAGTTTAAATGTAACTTGATTTCAAATTATCAAGAGGTGGTGCTCATTTAAACCCCAATTCAATTAACTTGTCTCTATCTTTTTTTTTTTTATTAGAATTATTGATAAGAACAAAATTGAAGATGAATTGGAGTTGATTTATTAACTAGTTCTGTATATCACTCAATTAAATAGCCTGATTATACTGAAAACAATAGAAGAAGCCATTGCTTGTAATTGTACCAATTTTATTTTTCTCCATTAAAAAAATTGAAGTAAATTGTGCTACCTTCAATCAAACTTATAAAATGAAGCAACCTTCAGTCTTTTTGTATACAGAGAGAGAAGAAAATTTATTCTTTATAAATGTCTTGTTGGTTGATTCATTTTATGAAATCCTACAAATGAAAATTCAATCATCAAGAGAATTAAATATTGTTTTCACCAACTGTTACACAATTAATTAAAGATTAAGGGTGTGATGACAGAGGAGAAGAGGATGAGACGGAGTTCGTCATTTGTGGGAACAATGAGCAGTAAAGAGGACGAGAAGTCGAGAAAGAGTGAGAATCACGAAGAACATGTGTATTTCTTAACTGGGTCTCATTTGGGTTTAGTTCAACCCAATATGAGAACCACTTTTAATAGATGGTTTGGTTTTCCACTTATAGTAGGGATAGATTGATATATCAATAAAGGAGCTTGTTTTCTTTCAATCTCTAGTTTCTTTGTTCTGTACTTTCTTTACTTCTATCACTTTATCAACACGTTGCTCCATCAAAGAATGGCAATCTGCAAGTCGTTTTCATCTAAGGTTTAATAGTTTACTAATCAAGGATTAAGGTATTTTTTTTTATTTATGATTATGATTCAGTCGCTTCGGTGTGTAGCTTTTGAATCATAAAGTTAGTCCTTGAATCGTAAATATGTCTCTGGTTTTGAATCATAAAGTTTGTCTTTGAATCGTAATATATCTTGCTATAGTATGGTTTTACAAAATTATCGTTTTTATTGACATTAAATATGCGAGACCATGTTTACGATTAAAGTTTACTGGATGTAACACGCTCCGTTAAACTTTAGATTAATTTTAATATATGCTTGATTTAATTGTTAAAGTGTTAATAATGGGTTAACATATGGTATATGGTACAGACGTACTGTTAAATTTCAAGTTCTTCTCCATTAATCCTATTTTTATGAAACTAGATGCTTAATTGATGTATAATTTAGTATCCATTTTTTATCGAAAAAGGTAAAATAGCATAAAAATACAACGTACTTTCTCACTTTTTCCATTTAATACAACGTACAAAAAACTGACCAAAACATGCTTGTACTTCCATTTTGTTTCTATGTTATACAATCTGTTACTTTTCTACTAACGGACTGCATACTTGGCACTTATTTTATGACGTGGCTTGAATTGATTAGATAAAAATTAACATTATTTTCCAACAATGCAAAAACAAAGCACGTGATTCTCACGTGTTTAGAACATAACACTACTACTTCTTCTCGATCAATTTATCCCCAAATCAAAAACTTGCAAACCCTAACTAAATGTCTTCTTCTTTTTTTCTAGTGTTAATTCTCTTCGAAGTTGCAAATGTGGATTCCCCTCTCCATCTAAGATAGTTTGGACTCCTGAAAATGCTGGAAGGTCGTTTTGTGATTGTGGTAATTATAGTAATGGACAACCAAAGTGTGATTTTTTCAAGCTAGTGGCTCGATTCCTACAGAAGGCCTGAACTACGTCACCAAGATTTGTACTATAATCATGAAGGATTGAAAGTTATCAATGGGCATTTGAATAGGAGAATTGAAGATCAGGAGAATACATTAATTGAGATGAAGAAGTTAAACAAGTTATGCAAAAGACTATTGATGCTGATGAAGTTTCAAAGCTGCAGACCAAGGAGAAGATCGAAGAGCTCCAAAAAGTGATCAATACTCAAAAAAAATAAAAATTCTCTTTTTGTTTGTAATCTCTTTCCAAATTTATTTTTGGATGTGTAATTTGATGATTTGATTTTAATCAAGTTTATGGAATTATGAGTTGATTTGATTTTAATCAAGTTTATGGAATTATGAGTTAGAATGGTGTACAATGTTGCAATCAAAACAGATTATGGAATATTTAAGTTTCACACTTCAATTAAAGAGAATTTCTGAAAGGTAAAGATTACATTTTTGGAAACAAAAACAAACAACAATTGTTCAACACCCAATTCATCAATTCTCAGGTGGGTTGAAAATGGAAGCTTCTCTACATTCTGAACACTGCTTGATTATATTGCCATCTTCCCATACTCACCCCAAGTGTCACTGAAATCTTCAACACCATCTCCTAGACCATACTTTACCCATGAGTCAAATTGAACCCAGTTCACTATACCCACCTTGAGAGGAAGAGGAGGAAAAAAAACTACAATCTGTTGCTTCACATCATCAATAACATCTACCATACAGAGGCTAAAGTCTTCAATGTTCTCATGGAAGTCAAAGAATGCCTCAAAATGCCCTTGACAAAGAGATTTCTTCAACAGCTGAAGATATTTGGTTTTGCCAGAATGCTTCTTCACCACCATTGTTAGCCATGGATGTACACTGTAGTTTTAAAGTTTTAACCTCAAGCAAAAAAAAACCCAGTAATACAGAGAAGCTTTATGAAGATAAATGTTAACCTCCAACTAACAATTGAATGCCAAAGCTTCAACTTTCAAGGTTCTGCAATTAATTGATGGTTTATCTTTTTTTTTTTTTACTTAGGTTATGCAAATTAGCATTTGTTGCATTGTACATGAGCATTAAGAGTTAATTTCAAGTTCATTTCAAGTTTATGTGCACTACACTTTGAAAGAAATTAAATCAGGATGCCTATACCAACTATAGCACTGCAAAATAGCTTATCATAACTCAATGAAACAAATCCAACATTGTCATTAACAACTCAATGAACCAAATCAGGATGTCAATAATAAAAGTCTTCAACTGAAGCAAATACACTGACTCAAACAACTCAAACAAGTTTACAAAATACCAATGTCATCACTGACTCCATACTAACATCATTACCACACAAAAAAAAAACTCAATGACATCTGCAACCATCTTCAGACAAAACATAACAAAAACCTATTCCATTGGTTGGTCACCAAACAACAAAAACTGGAAGCCTCTTGCCCTTTCTCCTTGGGGTGTGATATTCTTTCCTTTCAAAGTCATAGTTAGACTCATAACCTCCTTCTTTTTAAGTTCCTCACCAGCATTATTATCATCCTCAACACGAAGTTCATTTTGACTGCCATTTTCACCCTCACCATTACCACCCTCCCCACCAAAATCAGCTACCATTGGTGTAACAAAAACTTCATCAGCTTCCTTCTCTTTCTTCTTTTTATTTAATTTCATTTCCCTCTCATTTTCCCTAACTACTTGCAACTCATCATCAGATGTATCTACAAATGCCACATCACTATCACTGTTTTCATCCATCTCCCTCTCACATTCAACATCAATTTCTTCATCATCTTCACTACTATCTTCTTCATCCACCTCATTACCACCCAATTTTTCTGACACCTGTTTTTCTTCATCATGCTCAGTGTACAACTCAAAAGAACATCTACCACCATTACCATAACACAACTTCTGCATTTGTTTGACATTACCATCATCTACCAATAGCCTTAGGTTGTCTGCTAAGCTCTTCCCTCGAAAATAATAATGCACTTTAGTGATATTCTGATATCCCAAACCATCAATGTACTTCATCAAATCATAGTATATCAGAGTCCTTGGATTAATATTGTACATATAATCTGGTATTCTTCCTCCATTTCTATAGTGTAGAAAATGTTTAGGCTCAAAGTAACCCCCATGTCGAATCTCAAAAACAATCTCTTCCACTACAATGACACACAATAATAAATAAAGTATAAACAACTATGGAAATCAGCATGTACAATCATTTATAAAATCATTAATCAACTAAGAATATAGAATGCTAATAAAAACTGTTATATTGAACCCCAAATCCCCAATTTCAAGTATTAAACAATAGTAACATTACAGCCTAACAAACCCCCAAATCAATTCCATTAAAAAAATATGGAATAAACTATTCAATTATTATAAAAATAACAATTATTAAATCCCTAATTTCATCAAAACCCCAAATCAAAACCATTAAACAAATATGGAATGCAATAAACTATACAAAAACTACACCTTTACTTCAAATAATATAATAAATAAAGTATAAGTTACTTACTCGAACAAAGATTTTGGTGTTATGCAGTTTTGTTTAATGTCTTTCCACCTTTTGCAGCAAGCTCCAAGCACCTTGTGTGATAAAATTAAGGTTTTGTAGAGTGAGACTTACAATTAGAGAGATAATATTAGGGTTGTATACATTAGAGTGAGAAATTAGGGTTTAAAGACTGAAAATAGATGATGGGTTCCATTGTTGTTAAGTGCGGGAGATGAAACAAGGTTTTAGCATTTAGAAAAATCGATTTAGGGTTCTAGTTTTACTAAGAGATTGACCAATGACGCGAAACTTGGGCGGGAGATTATAGACGGCTGAGATCTAAACACGTGGCAGCGAGATCTGTTTTTGTTATGATATTTTACACCTCAACATATTTATTTAAAGAATTGAATCCACGTCAGAATATATTAGACAAGTTAGCAGTCCGTTAGTAGAAAAGTAACAGATTGTATAACGTAGAAACAAAATGGAAGTACAAGCATATTTTGGTCAGTTTTTTGTACGTTGTATTAAATGGAAAAAGTGAGAAAGTAGTTTGTATTTTTATGTTATTTTACCTTTGTTGAAATAGTTTCATAAATTTTAAACTTTATGGGTTATCGAATTTAGGTATTTTTTGGGTGGTTCTTTGATTAATTGAATCAAACTCTATGGGTATTCCTTTAATTTTGTTAAAATTAGATCATCTTTGCGTTAATTTCATGAAGATTAAAATCTCTATTATTATGGGTGTTCATGGGTTGTATAAGGAAGAAGACGAAGTTAACTCGGTATAACTCACCTCCTTAAAAAAAAACCTAACTCAGTTGGGCTTAAGTTAACCATTTGTTTAAAAGCCCAGCCCAAACTTTAGATAATGAATAAAACATAATCCAGCCCATATATCTTTTCGGATCGAGTCAAGTCCAAACCTACTGACCTAGTTCCATTCGGGCTAAACTGACCCTAAATGGTTCGTTTTATTTGTCCTGGTTCTGTTTTTTAGTTTTGACTCAAGTTTATTTACCCAGTTCGATTTTGGTTTTTCTGTCTGAACCGAAATAAAGTTTGGTTTGACCGGTTTAGCCTCTATATGGACCCCAAATTGAACTGCATTGCTCGGTTTTGGTTTTTGGGCGTTCCGAACCCATTGGTGACAGTTTAAGGAGCTCATTCTTGCAACATGCATTCCTAGAAATATATTATTGATCATTTTGTCACATGTTATATGCTCACACTCATGGTGTTGGTATGTCACAAACTTTTTTTGTTTTGACATGTTAGACACCTTACGTTTCACATGTTTTTTGCACTAACATGTATGTGCATGATTCCATATAATGCACGACCATGAATATTTGCACGATTCCACTATGTGAGATTTTTGTACACTACACATGCATGGAAAATCCATTGTTTATAATGTTCACATGAGTTTTTGGCTTGATACCACTTTGACCATGTATCATCAACATATTCGTGTTTGCCGACAAATCATGTGTGTGAGTTTATATCTATTGTCATTTTTGATATCTATATAACTTATGATGTAAGAAACAAGATACAGCGTATGGTTGCTCACTACTTCCGTGTGTTAAGTACATGCTAAAGGAAAATAACTGGCAATCATAATAGACATCCATTTTCTTGTGTAGAATTTGATTGCTATACACTCTTTATAATACTCTACACTTTGTTCTGTTCTTATTGTCACATGATTGTGTTGTATGTTGTGTTGAACATAAATGACAGAATTTACATCATATAAAAACCTTTACCAGGTTCCGTCTTTAATATTTAAGCTTGGCTGAATTTGTTATGAGGAAATCAAATGCTCTAGTGGTAATGTTAGTGGATGTTAGTGGATATAAACATTCATAATATATTTGATATTTGTACACTAAACTCAAATCGTTCTATTGTTTTGAACACTAAAACTTTCAATTTAGTTTCTTTCCTTTGAATTTTTTTTCGTAAACAATAGACTTGAAGCACATCAATAAGTATGATATGAAACTCCTACTTCTGTTGCAAGATGATCAAATTGGTTTTGGAAAGTTGTTGCACTATTCACTGTTAGATAAGACATGGGAGTTACAGTATCCACATTCACTTGTTTAATTCAATAAGCAAGTATATCAAAATACCTTGATTTTGGAACTGTTCAAATTTCTGGTGTTGTTCTTAGTGAAAATTATGTGGAATCTGACATGTATCTCTTCCCTTGGGGACCTTGACTCTTGTTTTACCTATTTTGTGTGTATATATAAATAATCCGTTTTATGCATTTAGCTTTCATACTTTTGTGCAATTTGGTTTTGAGTTTCATTATCAATGAGCAATGGTTTGTTTACTTTTTGTTTAAAGTTGTCAAATGCCCTTTCTAACTTCACAATTTCGGATTTTCTGTTTGGCAACCCCATCTGTGCAAGACTGAGTATGTTGTTTTGCTTATGAGAGAGAAACATAAAAGTTGTATTTAATTTTCAAGAAATGTTTGCATTTGTGTTAAGTTGTTTGCATGAAGGAATCATTAAAACTAGCCGAGCACATTATACACAATGCCACCAAATTTTACTTGCATTAGAGTTGTTCTGGCCTGGAGCTCAAATACCTTTTTTTAAAGAATTGTTTGGATACCAAGGTAGAGAAATCAAGAAAGCAAATGAAGGAGAGGAAGATCAGGGCTTTGAAGATCCGAGGAGTGAAGAACGTATGGAAATAATATACTTTTTAATAACTATTATTTGGTGCCCACACAAGGATCTCTCTTATTCTATCTGTGCTTTGGCTTCTGAATACTTCTAATTTCATACATTTCTTGTTGTACAGACCAAGGCTGGTGATGCTGCCAAGGGTGGAAAGAAGAAGTGAGGAGGTTGAAAAAATGATTTTTAGCCAATATTTTTAGCAGCGATTTTTGTTTAATGTTATGAATAGGACGGAGAAAGAAAACTGATTTTGTTTTTGAGAGTTCATATGTTGTGTTTGAATTTATTGATGGCATGAGTTTAGTAAGCAAATTAAGAGTTAATTACACCCAATGTTCTAAAAGACGGCCTAGGCGGCCGCCGGCGTCTAGACGCTAGGCG
>JABWDY010024138.1:0-15730 GCA_013358455.1 Thalictrum thalictroides | reverse complement strand
TATTGTCTGACTCGGGCCCCCAAGTTTTACATTTGATGCAACCCACCCAAAAAGCCCAACGGCCCTTTCACGTATCCAATTTTGATGAGTCGGCGAAATGCCGAAATCCGATAAAACCAGTGATTGAAGACAGACATGGAACACGTGGCCCATCACTTCACACCGGAACATGCCACGCGTCACGCCAAATTGAAGGACGTTAAGCAAATGGTCAAAACAGACATAGAAAGAAAAAGAAACCCTATACCGTCTATCCGATCAACCGTCGTCCTCTCGATATCTGGCCCATTGATCATGAATTAGCTATATCCAACAGTATCAAGCGTAGGACGAGGTATACATTATATTCACCCAAGTACTTGCGCTCTTGACCCGCACATTAAAAGATCAAAACAATCTATCCAACCACTCTCTAAATTCGAGAAAAAAAAAAAGCCCTAAAGCTTCTGAATTCGCTTGTTTCGTCGTCGTGAATCAATGGCAGCGATAGTGCAGTTGAAGCTCACTCTTTCACTCATCTTTGTCGCTTTTCTCTTCCTTCATTCGGTTCAAGCTAAAAGTAAAACAACCAAGGTGGAGTATTGCGGTAAGTTTCCCAACCCCAAAGTTTTTTAATTGATCTGATGTTGATGAAAACTATGATGTTTCTTTATTAATTATATAATCTCTTTAAATTGTGATTTTGATCGAAAATTTGTATATTTTTACAAGTAAATAATTGTTTTTCATTGAATCGACGATCTGTTGATAATAAAGTTTGTTTTTTGTTTTTACAGATAACAAAACTAAGTATGCAGTTAATGTAACTGGAGTTGAAATAACACCAAATCCAGTTTCCAGGGGAAAACCAACCACTTTCGTTATCTCTGCATCTACTGGTAATTATTAATTTACAGTCTTACCTTCTAATTGTTTTTTTCGGGTAATCTGTATTGAGTTCATATCTGAATTGATGAATATGTTTGTGTTAATTGTTCCTGTTCAAAGTAACTAGCTATTAATATATTACTAAGTGTCTCAAATTGTGTAATGGTCACTAGAGAGTCTCTAACTCCATAAATGGTGCAGTAGTTTCTGCAGACAGAAGGCTATGTGAGATATTGAGAGTATGTCTATATGGATAAGTATGGAATTATATGTTATTGCTAGAAGCATTGTTATTTTTTTAAAAAAAATATGCTGTCAAATATAACATTTTTGGCCTATATTTTGAGGACTTTTTTGGTTTTCAGAAGATAATGCCTCCTAATGTCTGAGACTGTATGGCATCACTTAAATTTATTGTGCATCAACTCGTCAATAGAGAGTTTTGTGTGTGTGTGTGCACACGCGTGCGCAAGTGATGGATTGTTGGGTACTGTGATTAGTTTAATTATTATGTTCCTTATTGTGCACATTTGTGAATGATATATTGACAAAAAAATTTCAATAAATTAACATATTCAGTGGGCTTTAAAAGAGGGTGTCACCACTTTTTCAGCAACTAAGTTATTGCTTATGTAAGTAATGAATTACATGTTATTCTCAAGCAGGTGAATCAATCTCTGGAGGGGATCTGACTATCGAGGTTAAGTACTTCGGCCTTCCCGTCCACTCAGAAAAATTTGATCTGTGCAAGGAAACATCATGCCCTGTTGCGACAGGAGACTTTGTGGTCTCTCATACCCAAGAGTTACCCGGAGTTACTCCCCCTGTAAGTTGTCTGCTGATTTAGTTTTCTGTTTTTATTGTAAATGCTATGTTGTCAAACTGCATATTGTATTAGCATATGATGGTCACATAATGCACAAATATTATTGCGCCAACTACTTGTTGAACTCGAAGTGGTGCTTTCGAAAAAGATAACAAAAAGCATCAAGTGATACTTTGATTTGCTTAGCTCACAACTGTGTATGGTGGATAGGTGCTTAGGCGAACACTTCTCACTTAAGTGCTATGGAGCAAAAAAATTCTCGAGAATAATGATTATATAGTCTTCTTGCTAAAAGTTGTAATCATACTTTTTCTTGAGAAGGTATGATGTTTTTCATTGTAGGTGTTAGTCTTCAGGAACAGAGAAAAAGGGGAATAGAGGTTACTATTGTAAAAAATAAATAAATTTAAATAACCAAAGGTTCTTTTCTTTTTATTTAAAGGAGAAAAAAAAGGAGGGGGGAGGGGGGATTTGACTTACTATGAGATCATTAGACAGACATAACATAATTTTTATCCAGTTTGGTTGAATTCCATATTAATCTGGGCTTATAGAACCTTTCACATAAAATATTAACAAATTGTTTTGGAAGTCCAGAAAGTTATATATCTCCATGAACCAGAAGCTGGTAAACACTAGCTCTGCTACTGCCAGAGTTGGCAAATCTAATTTTTAAGATGTGGTATCCTCATCAGAAGGGTTCGTGTTGCCTGATCGATTAGACCTAGTGAATCATTCCTTCTCAAAGTTTGGAGATATACTAGTTATCCTTGTGTGCGCTTTGAGACCTGATTCTTTATCTCTATGCTTTTTCATTTTCTTATTTTAAACCCCAATGTCTGCAATTAAGTGAACGTCCTTAATGGTTTGTAAAAATTGTAAGCTGATATACTGACAGATTCTGTTAACATTTAAAATTCTTTTTGTATGCAGGGCACCTACACACTCAAACTAAAGATGCTCCAAGGAGATGGCAAGGAGCTGTCATGCGTTCACTTTGACTTCAGCATTGGGTGGTGGATTGCAGATGAGGCTGGGGTGGTGGCAGATAGTTGATTAATGCATTATTACTGCTAGTTGACAGTATATTTCTAGTATTTTGTATCTTGAATCTGCCCAACTCTACAATGCCAGTGTAGACACGTAACTTTGTACCTAAAGCCTTCTACTATTATCAAACTCTAAACTGTGTGTAAAACTGAATTGCAGAATATATAATGTCTGTTTGATATCGAAAGTAGCCCCTTTAGTGTTATATAATTTGGATGTTACTACTGGTTTGAAATACATGATAAATGTATATTTGAATGATCATCCTAAGTTGTGCAGCCTACAATAAAAAAAAATATTCCACATTGAGACAAGAGATGATATTTGAGTTGTAGTTGAGTTTATTAATTCTCTGCAGGCCTTTTTCTGTAATCATTTTCTTTGTCAAATGCAAGAGTGTCTCAGTTTTATGTTCTGAATGGTTTGCACTATCTTTTATTTTCAAATGTACGAGTGGCTCTTAATTTTGTGTTCCGAATGGACTTCATCCTTGAGATGAGTTTTGTGTTCGGAATGGAATGGACTCGTGCTTAGTCACTAAGGTAGTCGTCAGTAATTCTGATAGTTTAAATGCCAGTTTAGACCCTGACATTGGTAAGAATGTCATAACTGTGTGGGTGTAGATATAATGTAATTGTTTGTCTATGGACTTGTGATGTTATTGACTCGTTTGAGGGTAAACTGGTTGCTAATGTAGACTCAACTGGTTGCTAATGTAGACTCAAAATCAATGGGTTCACCAAAAACAAAATTTTTGACAAATGAAGTTTTTGAAGGATTTGAGAAATTCATTGGAGCAAAATAACGGCTTCTAGTGTCTCAATAGTCAATATAATTGACCCAACAAAGTCAAAATAGTATGGCAAATTGGCAATAGAGAATTAGCCAACATACCCATTTCAGCTCTTTCAAAACATCTAGATATGTTGCAAGATTTTGTTAATTAATTGCTATTATATAAATAAATTAGTGCTCGAGTCTTCATCTTCCGACTTCCGTCACCATTTTGACTGTTGAAAACTTCAACTTTTTACTTTTTATGCTACGGAGACTGTTTGTTTTCAGACAGCTCACATTAAAAAAAAATAACAATAAGGACTTTGGTGTTGCAATTTTAACTGAAGAAGTGAAGAGATCAACAAAAACATGCTGTCTGTCAATCTGTGTTGATTTGCTCTAACATCTGCCATATGAAAGTTGACTTTACACAATGTAATTGGAAAAATTCAATGTTTTCTTCTATTTAAACGGATCACAAGGTTTCTATTACTCTCACATCTTCAACCATAAAAATGTATTCAATCAACTCAATCCCTCTTTACATTCTTTCCTTCACCTTTCTTCTTCATTCTGTCATTGGAGCCGACCCACTTTACCACATCTGTTCATCAAACTCTGTAAACTACACCTCAGGTAGTCCATTTGATAACAACTTGAACACATTGTTCAATCAGCTCAGTGTCAAAGTTCCTCCTACTGGATATGGATTGAGTTCAGTTGGTTCTAAGGTCGGAGATACCGTGCACGGGCTTGCTTTATGTCGCGGTGATGTCTCAAACGCAGATTGTAAGACTTGTATCAATTCAGCAATTAAAGAGATCGAAAATGTTTGTCCTAGCAACAAAGCAGCCATTATATGGTATGATGATTGCTTATTGAAATACTCCGACGTTAACTTCTTTGGCACAATCGATACTCAGAACAAATTCTATTTGTACAACACACAAAACGTAAATGATACCGCATCATTTAATCTAAGCGTTAAGGAACTTCTAAGCGATCTATCAGCCATAGCTTCTCAAAGTCAAAGGTTATATGCTGCAGGTGAGATGAGTCTATTACGTGGCCTTGTTCAGTGCACTAGGGATCTCTCAAGCAGTCAGTGTAAGAAGTGTTTAGATGACGCGATAACTGAGCTTCCAAGTTGTTGTGATGGAAAACGAGGAGGAAGGGTTGTTGGTGGGAGTTGCAATTTCAGATATGAATTGTATCCCTTTTTCAGTCTTTGATAACATAACATATCCATATGTAGGTTTTGATGATTCCATTATACTGTATTGTTTTGAATAAATGTAATACTGTAATACATATCATACAAATAAAATGCTATCTCTTAGTATCTTGCTATATATTCAAACAGGTTTGAAACAAAGGTATTATCAGGTAGATGTCGATGATTTAAGTTCAGTTTTGAAACAGATCCCAGAACCAAAATACGAAATCAGAACCAAGCACATACCAACTGTATTTTAGCTATGAACCATTTCAATTCACTCACAGAACACATAAGGCAGGACAGTGAGTGGTAGCTTGTATGGTTAAGTATTCAACTAACTAAATGATCATCATCATAGACGCTGGCCTCGCTCCTATGTTTTCATACATGCAGCTTTAAACAAAGAAAGGGTGCTTATGATCATATGATGATGAAGGCTGGACAAACATTAGGAGAAATCCCACACAAAGAAATAATAAAAGAGATCATCATATAGATACTTTCACAAACAGTTATCTACCCATGAGAAGTAAAGATTAATTTCGTACAGTTATCCAAGTTTAGATGAAGTTCTGCAGCTTAACGTTCTCAGTTTTTATTTTTCTATTTTATTTCCTACTCTGCCAAGCCATTGTGTAGGTGTGCAGATTTGTGTACTGTATAGTGTATAAATAAGATGTTGAAACTTGAAAGTTGAAACAAATCTGACTCATAATTATTTAACAGAATGAATATTGAACTCAAAATGGTATACTTTCTTCCATCACTAACTTATAAATTAGATCTCTAAGTATTTGCATCATGCTAATCAAATTTTAAAAATGAAACAAACAATCATGTTCATAATAAAAAAAAGACCCAACAAGTTCATCATCCTCCTTCCTTCAAAATAAAACAATTATTTCTCTGTTTCTTCATAGGTATTGTTCAAAAAGTTGATGTTCATGTTTCAGTTTTCAATAACATTTTGACCAAGAAGGAAAGGGGTTAAAACATTAAACATCTAGTAATTAAAACAACAGAACTATAGAAGTTTAGTTTTCTTAGAGCATCTCTAATGCAACATCTATAATAACGCCTCCACCTAGGATAGAATAGATCGAAGCTGCTAAAATGTGAAAATTGCTATACCAAACAGTGTCCCTAATGCATTTGTTAAAAATAGTTATAACCATATGTCATACACAACCTCATGTTGCGTATAAGTTAAACAAATTTTGTAGCACGCAACCTCATGTTGCGTAGAACCGAAAACCGAAAAAAAAACACAAAATATGTTGTACGCAACCTCATGTTGAGTATAACCGAAAACCGAAAAAAAAAATACAAAATATGTTGTACGCAACCTCATATTGAGTATAACCAAAAACCAAAAAAGTAGTACGCAACCTCATGTTGCGTATGACTTTCAAATATAAGTATAGCAACTGTTTGGTATAACAGTTTAGCAATAATAGAAACTGCTATTCTGTCCTACGTGGAGACCATATTATTTTATGTTGAGACCATATGATCTTATGTGGAGGCAATAATATAAATGTAGCGTTAGAGATGCTCTAAGGGGTAGAGGCACTCTGGAGAAATCCATTTTATGGAGGGAAGTTCATCTCCTATTTTAGACAAATATTTATGAAGGAAATATAAAGCGAGAGAAAAAGAAAAAGGTGTGTGAGGTGTGCGGTAGAGACTAGAGAGGCGCTTTTGGAGAGAAATCCCTCCGTAAGAGCATTCCCAATGGGAGGTGGATTTCACAAGGTGGAGTAGGAAATCCACCTCCAAGGTCACATTTCGGTTTTCCAATGGGGAGGTGGGGAGTGCCACTTGAAGGCCACCAAGGTGGGCATGGGGGTGGGGAGGCTCACCTTGGTGGCCACCTTTGAGAGGTATCAAACGACATTCAGAATACCGTGCAACGAGATACGGCTGCCATGTCAAGGAATAAGACATAGCCATACGACATTGGTATTGCCGTGTGATTATTTTTGCCCAAAATTGTTGTTCCAAATTACGTCAAACGGCAGCCGTTTCTTTCTCAAAGTTCATACGGTATTTGGAATGCCGTCCCATATATCAAATCACCTTGCGATTGGAAAACCCCCACCTTTCTTTAGACCACCGAGTGGATTTTAGACGTGGGAAAGTGGATTTTAGCTTATTTGGCGCTTAGGTGGAGGTGGCCCACCTCCCATTGGGAACGCTCTAAACGCTTTCTCGAGTTGATATACTTGCTCCGTAACAAAACTTTTGCTCCCTTTTTTCAAGCTGATAATCGTGTTTAAAAAATTTTAAAATGCATTCCAGCTTTATAGCCGTTGAACCTTACCACATCCTTTTGCAAGATAAACCAACCAAATCTCTCTCTCAAACAGACACATACACAGTTAACAGTCTCATTTGAGTGCAACCCAATTTCGTTCTCGTCAATCTTTGAATTGGAATCTTAACAAAATCAGATTTTGATAGCTAAATAGAAAACCCTAAGAAATGAAGGGAGTGAAGGGAAAATTTATCAAGAAATTGAAGTCAATGAAACCAATTGGAGCTCTGAAACAGACTAGAATTCTTCAAATCAGTGCTTTAAATGGGTTCTTGGATCCTTCTTCTTCGCCAACAGATCCCAATCGAGTAATGCATCATAGTTCATCAGTTTTCAAAGAAAAAGATCATAAAGCTGTTTGCTTTAATGTCCCTATGAATGATTTTGATGTTGTTGACGTTTCTCAACTCATGAAAGATCTTGAAGATGAAGAAATGGAGTTTAGTGCAGATGGAGATAATAAAGAAAACATTGGGCCCTTGATAAAGGTGAAGAAGGACCCATTAGTACTTGATAAGGAAAAGTTTGAGAATTCCACCTTATCGGAATCTGGATGTTCTAATCTTTTGAATGCCTCATTGTTGGAACTCGATGTATCGTCTTTCCAGCGACTTGATTCAACGCCTTTGAAAGAAAATTCAGAAGTTGTTGATGACTTCCGAAGGCCTGATTTGAATTCAGGAAGCTTGTTTGATCCAAACTTGTTAGCAGCATTTGAACGGGCAAAAATGGAGCATTTTAGAGCCTTTGAAGCAGTGAGGGAAGCTAGAATTGAAGAAAAGAAAAGGGAAGAAGATGAAGAACCTCCTTTAAAAGCACGACGATTAGAAGATGATCCTTTAATGAAATTTGAAGAGAGATGCCCTCCAGGAGGAAGTGAGTCAGTGATTCTCTATACAACCAGCCTTCGAGGAATTAGAAAGACGTTCGAGGACTGTCAAAGCATTCGTTTTTTGTTGGATAGCTTTCGAATACTGTTCTACGAAAGAGATGTCTCAATGCACTTGGATTTCAGGGAGGAAATGTGGAGAATACTAGGTGCTAGATTAGTTCCTCCAAGGCTTTTCATTAAGGGAAGATATATTGGGGGCGCAGATGTGGTTGTGGGATTACATGAGCAAGGGAAGCTGTTGCAGCTCTTAGAAGGATTACCGCGTGATGAGACCACTAGCCCCTGCAATGGGTGTGGAGGAATACGCTTCATCCTATGCTATAACTGTAATGGAAGTCAAAAGGTAACTGCCGGTGAGGGTAATGATGTTCTGTCAATCCAATGTACACAATGCAATGAGAATGGATTGATAATATGTCCAATGTGCTGCTGAAGTTTTTCTTTTTGTTCTTCTTCCTGGTGTCTCTAGATCTCCGATTCTTATTTGGTATTTTTTATCATTGCGGATTCATTGTACTGTATTGTACCACAAACTAAAAATAGGGAAGAGTTGCTATTGTTCATCACATTAGCTATGTGAATACAGAAATTAGAATCAACCTTGTAGCATAATTTTTGCTCAAATAAGATATTTGAAACTTGTTTAGCATTTGATTCACATTACTCTTTTCAGATAGAAGAGATTGTTCTACAGTACTTTAGTTTATTTGATCAAGCTCTAGTCAACAGAATGATTAATATGTAACTAACAAGTTGCGACTCTTCAAGGATGGCACAAGATGAAGCAATTGTTAAAGAGAATCCATACTGTTTCAGGTGAAACTTTATAGTCATTAAGTTGTAAAATCATAGTACACGTACGTTTGAATGAGCAAATCAATCTTAAGGGGGTTAAACTCCAAACCTGACAACAGAAACTCACTCCTAAACATAATTCAGGCCATCAAGAGATCTCTAAAGTCTAATCTCATATCTTTCAGGAGAGCGTGCAGTACAGGAACATTTCTCTGAATTTGGCATGCTGAACCTTTTGGAGAGCCATCAAGAGTCAAGTTTAATGAAAACAACATTGAAGTGTTCAAATCCATCAAACTAAAACAAGATATACGAGAATAACAGAGTATTACATGACAAGAGTTGTACTTGGACCACTGTCAATTATACATGTTGCATCTAACTGTGCAGATATACATTGCTGCTTCTATCAAATGCTGTAAGATATTTAACAACATTTATCACATTGTCAGGAACTAGAAATCCTAATTAAAACTTCGAAAGGTAAAAAAAATGAAGATACTACAAGGAAGCTATCCTAAGAATTACATGTCTCAACAGTTGACTGAAGACGATTTAGGCTGTGCTCCACCATCCTTCAATTTGGAATCGTTTTCGCTGTCCTGCTGGCTACTGTTCTCTGGCAAAGTTTCTGCCACTTTGATCTCCTCCTTTAAGGTCTGGCCACTGTTGTCTGGTAGATTTTCACCAACTTCCATATCTTCCTTCAGAGAGGCTTCTTGTCCGACCTTGGGATCTTCAGCAGATGCTCCATCTGCTACCTTCTCCTCTTTCTTGGGAAGCACTTCAGACACTATGTTTTCCTCTTTCTTCGCAGGCACATCAGACTCTCTGTTTATCTCAACTGGGTGAGTTGAGTTGTTCTCAGCTTTCTCCATAGTTTCCACAATCTTCTCACTTTCCTTTTCAGAAGCTTGTTCCTTGGTCTCACCAGCCAGGACATTTCCAGTAACAACCTCTGCTGCATTCTTATCCTTGGACTCTGCCTTTTTCATCTTGACATCCACATGTATGGTGGCTTTTTCTGCAGTTTTGGCAGGAGCACCTTCCTCTTTGGAAGTTTTGCCTTCTGTTATACTGCCTCCCTTTTCCTCTTTTGCTCCAAGAGCAACTTCCTCGGCATCCTTGTCCTTGCTCATTGATTCCTTCATTTCAACATCCACAGGTACTTTCACTTCTTCAGCATCTTTGTCTGTAGCATCTTCCTCTTTGGAAGGGTCACTTTCTGTTATAGTGTTATCCTTATCTTCCTTTGATCCCTTCTTTGAGCTTGATTTCCTCTCCCGTTTCTTTGCAGGTTCACTTTCTGGAGTTTCTGTTGCCTTAGACTTCTCACTTATCCTGGCGGAACGCCTAGGTGTGTCACCTGTTTATTAGTCACTGAATTATATGTTGCAGTGTAGATCACTATGCTATAGAGTGCAAGTTAACTGAGAAGACTAGGAGTTGAAGAGAGAGAGTACCAGTTCCCCACTCAAATTCAGATATTGATGGGCTTCCAGGGTGAGTCCTTAAGTACTGCTCTAAGTACCGTTTTTGTTTTATCTCTTCACCAGTAGGAGAAATAAAAATGACCTCATCCTTGCGGGCTCCTCCCTTCTTAGGTATAAACTGCAAGGAAGCATATACACGTAAGTCAAAGTATTAAACAATGGAAGAGTAAGACAGTCAAATGAAGTAGAGAAACAAACAGATAATGACATTTCCAAACTGCAGCTAAATCAATTATTAGACCAACAGTCAAACGAGAAACAGCCCCTATATTTGCTTCACTTTATTATTACTTTAAGGCTTTGCGCTAGTTAAACAAACCAATGGATGTAAGAAACAAGTGAATTACATAAAACAGGTGATATCTTTAGAAACTCACAAAAGCAATTCTTATGACAAGGACTCATCTCTGTAATTATCACCCTGCTACCTTTGAGACCCTCCACCCAAAAGGAATATGCAATTTTCTCTTTCCAGTAATTCAGTAAGTCAAAGATTGTTAAAAGTTTTTTCGCAAGATTTCATCCTTCCATCCAGAAAACAAGAACCTAAAACCACAATTCTCTGTATGATAATTACTTCTGCTTTAGATTATTTCGAACACATTGTCACAGTTTATGAATATTAAAAGTGGTTGAGTTTGACTAGAGTTCGACACTAGTCAAATTCTGACTGTATTCCAGATCAAACTCTGACACAAGTGTCCATGAAGCTGAATGGTCCTTTCAATATGAGTGGAATAGCATTTACAAAACACCCCCTTAACAAACCTCTATTGTTTTAGCATTCTACTATATTCTGTGGATTACATCAAGCAATCTATCAGGCCCTTGTAAGTTGTAACAGAGCCCCTTGGTGCCTATCCTAGAACAAAATCAACAAACATATTGTCCCAATTGCCTAGGCGCTTCAAATACAATGGCTACACAACTAGCTAAGCATCATGCCTTAAGATGTACCCCAGAGAAGGTACCCTCCTACTTGTTCAATACAAGCAATGGCGTTATAGGTTCCCTACTTGATATTTCTAAATCTAAACCACCAACATTAGACTCACACAAAGAACAAATGGCTATCTCTTTGTGGAAATGATCTCTCCACCATGGAGATCGCCCTCAGAAAACATCACTTAATAAGATGTCTATTATAGCAATTAGATTAGACTGCATCAAGAAAAAAGGCTCTGCTTAAATGCGTAATGATACACCATTAGATTAGACTAACAATCCACACTAATTGTCAACAATACACTAATAAGCCTTAAAGTAAAGTCATAATGACTATCGTAAAGCATAGAATAAATCCACCAATAATTACCAAACTGGAGAATGAACAACAGCACAGAGATGAAGTATAAAATAAATTCATTGTAGAACCAAAGTCTTGTCGCTTCATGCCTCTTAAATTGACCATATAGGTAATAGAAGTATGCTTACAAATGTTTGAAAATGGAGCTTCAAGTTAAACTGACATCAAGATGACTATATATTAGATGAAAGGCCAACTATAAGTTACTAAAAGGCTAAAAGCATGACATTAAAGTATTAAACTCAAAACTTGATCCTTCCCCCAATTCTATAAATTTTTACAGACAATATCTAAGAATATAAGCCACCACCAAAAAATCTCTCCTTATACGATTACAATATCATATCGCTTCTAGCAAGAAAAAGCTTTTGCAACCCATTGTCTCTCTCAACTACCGGTACTTTGATGGTATACTAATTTTATACTAATAGAATGAATAAGACTTATAAAATCAGTAAAATGGCGAGCAATTGCGAAATGGAAGTAAACTAAACAAATCTACAGATCTTTAACCCAAACTACAGGCAAAACCAATCTTCCGTGAGACAAATAAACTACCAGATCTTTTTCAAGACAAACACTATTTCCTGCAACCAAGGTGACTACATTGAAAAATGAATAACCAAATTATGTTCAAATAAACTTTGTGTTCGATCTCTAGGTCTTTACCTTTTAATCTAAAACAACTAACATCAAATCCACATAACAAGTGAAACAACAACCATAATTGCATAAGATTTCTAAGCTAATTTACACATAGTTTTAATCTAAATTTGTTCTTTCCTTCTGGAATCCCAAAAGATAACGTCTCAGACCCTAGCAAACAACGAAGAACAACAAGAAACCCTAGCCAACAATAAAGAAAGAATGCAGAGACGAAATTCAAAAGAAATTAAAATCAACAACAGAGATCTAAAGATCGAACGCAAGCTAAAGCCAAAGAACAAGATGAATTAGGGCAGAAAGAAACAAGAAAACAGAATTCTAAAAAAAAAATAAAAATCGAGAAATCAAACCTTCTTCTTCCAGCCTTTCGGTGCTGGAAGTTCAACCGAGACCTGTTCCTGAGTTTCCTTCCCTTTCAGCTCCGTTTCATCTTGCTTATCTCCTTTTGTCGCCATTTTCGAGTTTTCGCTTTGCTCAAAACTTCCCGCTCTCTTCTCTCTCCTCTCTGAAATTCACAAAATGCGTAATTTGAAAACAAATTCCTGAATTACATGTAGTTTTATAGTTACGTTATTACAAGGTCAATGGACAGTAATTGCAAATTGTGGCGTCAATCACACAGGATTCTCTAAAATCTTAAACACTCTGCGAGATTACTGTATCATTCTATGTCCACTTTCAGCAGTGGTATTGAATATTGATAGTCAACTTATCCAAAGGAATATTCTTTTGAAATAGTTTAGATTAAATTGTATCGTCTTCTCTTTGTACAGTATATTCAGTTCAAGTACAGATGAAGTAGTAAAAATATATACTACTACCGAATACCGATAGCACTAGCAGTAGAGCTGCCAAAGTGCGAAATAATATAAATGAGGGTGCCCTTAGAGAACCCATATGGCACAAATCTTAAATAAAAGCCACAACAGGATCTACTCCTCATAACATCTATCTCATAAGCTACACGTCAAAGCATCATCACTTTCTTCAATAGCTACAAACAAAGCTGTTCGATCTCCAACTTTATCAATACAGTATCAGGTTAGTGAGATTCCAAAATACTTCTTCTTCTTTTTCATGAATTTCGTCTTCAATTAAGAAATTAAAGGTAACATTGATTGATTGATTTCACTTTAAATGGGCTATAATAATTCTGATAATAACGGGTTTAATGAACCTGATTTCCCTGAATTTGATTCAACACCATATGGTGGTGGTTATGATATCTCTGCTACATATGGAAAGCCACTTCCACCTTCTAATATTATCTGTTATCCTCGTTCAATCCCAAACCAGAATTCTTCTCCTCCTCCACATGACTTTTATCAAGAACAAAACTTGACTGATTACAAAACAAAGCCACAAAATGGATCTACACCCCCTTTTAACCACAGTGACCCCGGTTTTAACACCCCCATTGCATCCAACTTAGGTGAAGAATCCCCACATTATAGAGATGATTATAGTCCTAATGGTTATGATTACAATGACACCCCCATTGCGTCAAATGCAGTTGAAGAAATCCCACAATTGGGATATGATTATAGTCATCCTAATGGTTATAATTATGGTAGAGAAGAAAATGGTTATTATAATTATGAAAGGCAAGTGCCTGTACCTCCAAGTGACTACATTGAACCTTGTGCGAGTCTTTTTGGTTACTGGCCTTGTTTGTTGAAAGATTATCAGAAAAATTATGTGCAACAAGGTTATGGTGAACAAAGTTATGTGAATGAGTGGCAGAAGACGGAAGAATATTTTTTTGGGAGTTCATATCCATATAACGAAAGAAGGGATAATGATGTTAGTCAAGTTAATTATGGTTATGAAAGGCATCAAATAGAGCAGCCTAGTTATGTGCAGGAGGAGTACAATGAGCAGTCCTGGTCTCAGAAATTGAGTTATAGCTACTACGAATCTTATCAGGAGTCTTAGTCCAAGTAAGTGAAGTAACGTGATTTACTCTTTATCCTATTTTCAATTACTAAAATCTAATTGGATCCCTGTTACTGCATTTGTTCTTCTTGGTAGTAGTTTTTGTTTATTTATGATTGATGGAGTTGCTTCTTGTTATCTGCATTGGTAAAAATTTGTAGAGGAAAAACAATCTACACAATGTTGCCGATCCCTATTTTAGAATACTTTCACAGCCATCTCTGTAAATTTTCATCATAAGATAGTTGGTATAAATGAAAATTTACAAGGAGCCGTAATCCACAAGGAGAAAACCACTTTGCTCCTGACAGTAGTAGGATTGATGCTTCTTCTTAATAGCTGAGCATCCATATACTTGCCAAGACTTTGCTTATCTTTCACGTTGTGTCAGTTTCTCTTGAATTGATCCCACTAGTTCCTAGATATCTTAAAAATAGAACTGTCAGGATCCTCTGCATTTCTAATTCTTTACTGTTGGTGGGTCTACCTATAACATGATAGGTTGGGATGCATCTTTGTTGCTTTCATGCCTTTGGCTATAGTCCATGCCTTTCTGTGAATAATAGGTTTCACTAGTTTCTGCAAATATATGTTTGACAGTGCCACAAGTGAAGTGAATGTGAACACGGTATGTCGGTAACAACAGTTATTCTTATCTCTGAAGCTTTAATTAATTATCATTGCATACAACTTGTGATGTTATATTGTTTCATGTCAAGTATAATTTAGGTCAAATGATCTCAACATTGTTAGGTGTATATATATATCATATTCCTGATAAGATGTTTGAAATTATCTGCAGTTATTGCAGATGACGATGGATAACTGAATAAGTGGGGATGAAAGCAAAAACTCACAATGTAGATCTTTTATGCACATTTGTATATCGAACACATGTTTGGTCCCTCCGTAATTGTATCCGTCATCAAACAACATATGCTTATCATAATAATTGAACTAGAGCTTGAATGAAAATGTTATTGCAGTCCTTTGTACTGCACTTGTAAGTTGTAATAACGTGAGTATGTGACCAAGTGTATAACTGTTTTAATTAATTGAACATCTTATTCCCCTGATAGACAGGTGGTACTGTATATTAGAATATGCAGGCATTTGAGTGTAATCTGTTATTTTTTTTAATCAACTAGGCGACTGGGCGGGTCATAGCATTCAGAGGTAGATTTATCATTTATATGAGCATACATACTTAGGACTCATGTGAGTTCAACTTGACAAATTGCAGTCATCCCATGCTCTGGTATATACTTACAAATCCAGATAATATAATGGTATGTATAGGCTATAAGCACTAAAGCACCTATTCAGCAAATCCCAAATGCAGCTCAAGTGTATCTCTAAAGAGGACAAGGAGTCATGCATGGCAAATTTTGTTGTGGGATACTGGGAATGTCCAGTGGTACTCTGGTGGAGACCGACTTTAGTTTGTGTGTGTGAGACAGAGGTGGATTGAAGAAGATAGAGAGGTGAGGAAAAAGAAGACATGACATGAACAGGACACGGTTTTCACCGCACCTGATGCATAAGCATAATGTACCTCCTAAAATCGGTAGATAATTCAAATTAGCT
>JABWDY010024121.1:2658-14256 GCA_013358455.1 Thalictrum thalictroides | reverse complement strand
AGGTTTGGCCTTTTGGGTACAAACCTGCAAACCCGACTAACCTGACTCAGGTCTGACCCAACCTGGCCTGATTGCCACCCCTAAAATTTTTGGGGAGGTGAGGGCAATTTCTTGTAAGGAAGAGGTATAAAAAAAAAACCCAGATTTGACCGGTGCAGCAAAATGGCACTGATATCAGTGCTATGCTACAGTACATTACAGCTGTAGTACCCGATAGTAGCTTATTATTCTATTTCGCACTGTTTAGTGTGATATCACTGATATCTGAACGTTTTTTTATGTTGTTGTTCTTCTTCTTCTCAAAGCTCAAAAGCTACAAATAACACACCGGCGTCATTTTCCGACGACCGGCCGATCTATAAAGAATCAGAACCAGAGGTTATTGTTTATTTGTTTCTTTCGTTCTATTGAAATCGATTTCTCTGTCTTCTCACTGTATCTCGTGTTTTGAATTTTTGATAATTGTGTGTTTTTAGTGTTAATTTCGATTTCTACTTTTTCTATTAGGTGAGGTCTATTGATCTGCTTTGACGAAGGATTGGAGGAAGTGAAAGAAGTGATGGCTTCGGCCGATTTGATTAAATGTTGCCTGGATTCCATTCGTAATGTAAGTTCTCGTCTTTCTATCTTTATTTATCAATAGAACAAAGTTTCTTGATTGTGTACAAGTATCAGTCAATTGATTGAAGGCTACTAAAACCTTGTTTCAATTCCTTTATATTATACTTTAACTATTTTTGTTTTGGAACTCTTAAGTTAATAGAAGATTATAAATAGTAATGTAAAATCTCAATGATCTGGAATATTTGCTTGGATTGAAATGGTTTGATGAAGAATGGAATATGTGAAGTATGAACCAGCATAGTGTTCTTGTAAGGATGGAAAAGTTGATACTTGGTAGAGTTTGTAATCCTTGGGATTGAGTGCAAAATGGACTTTGCTAAAGCATTTAATGGCATTGCTTGGGGTTTTCTTGATGATTTTATAAATGGGGATTTTCCTCAAAGTGGAGGGATTCATACATTTATGCTTATCGATTGCTCATATGTCTGTTTTGATAAATGGGAATCTATTAGATCACTTTACTTCATCCAAATGTATGAAGATGGGGGACCCTCTCTCCCCTCCTCGTCTTTCGTTTTTGGTGGTTGAGGTGTTGTCTATAAGATGATGGTTAGAGATCAAGAGTCAAGAATTGGGTATGTTTCATGGATTATTTTGCTGTAGATGGTTCTTCTTCTATACGGCAATACCTATTTTCAGTATGGTGAGGGTATTTATGTATGCCTGTGTGGATGCTCGTGTTTTTTGAAATTATATTGGAACCTCATGTTGTTTGTGGTATTAATGTTGGAGTTGAGCTTGATGATTTCTGATGCAGAGAAGCGATTCGAAAAAGCTTACCAAATTAACAATAGAGATAAAACGAGATACTCCCTCATCAAGAAGACACACTTCTTTCAATAATCAGTTTAAAACTCAAACTTCTTTCTCTACTACAATACTGTGAACTTATATAGCTTTCTCAAGAACTTTAGACTCTTAATAAAATTACTAGTTTGTCCAAAACCCTAAATTTAACAAAATAAATACATAATACTATGAACTTATATAGCTTTCTCAAGAACCCTAGACTCTTAATAAAATTACTAGTTTGTCCAAAACCCTAAATTAAACAAAATAAATTCATAAATAAATTTACAGGCCGAAATTAAAACCAAAACCCCCTTCCTTTTCGTCATCAATTTCGCTGCCATTTTTGGGTGCAAAGTTGGTCACAGTCCCCAGGATTACCTTGGGTTGCCTCTTGTGGTGTTACAAATCTGTTTAGTAACCAATAGTGGAAATGGTGTTTAAGAGAAAGGGAAGCTGACATGTGTGTCATGTGTACTGCTAACGAAGAGAGAACACACCATCTTTTTATTGAATACAACATTGTGTAGGGAATATGAACTACTTCATTGATTCTGTTCTCTGTGATATCCAGATTGCAGGGAGTGTCAAAGTGATTTTGGCTTGATGGAGGTGCAGCAAACTGTCTGCTGTAGGGAAGCTTGTTTGGAAGGTCTTGAATTAGGGGCCATTTGTTTTGATATATGACTGGAAAGGAATAATAAAAATCTTACAAGATAAAATGGCTGCTTCACGGCTTCACCATGGATTAACTCATATATTAAGTCAACGATTTCAAACTGTACACAGTATTATGCCTCCTTAGAACATCCACTTGGTTGACATTAGGGAAGTCTGGGAACAGTAAATGAATTCTCATTGATCTATAATCTCTAGTGACCTGGGCAGGTGTGTTCTCAATAACATTTCCTTCAATATTTTTTTAATAAAATATTGTTTTGCCGATGAATAAAAGCAGAGGAACTGTTTCTTCAGAATGTGGGTAGAACGATCATGGTTACCAAAAGCTTCAGTGACCTTTATTCTAATGTTGTGGTAGAGGCAGAGTTCAATGGTAGAATCTGCGGAAACTGTGGGACAATATAATGCCGACCAGGTTGTACCACAGTTATCTAAGAATTAATTGAAACCATTTGTGACAGCCTGTAAGCACAATTATTGATGTTTGTTTGGGACTAAGAATGAAAATTGCATGCGGGAAGCGATAAAGCCACTGGCATAATAAATAAGAAAACATAAAGGATTACTTACAAAGGGGGACTACAAGGATTTCGCTTCAGTAGACCCAGAAGGAATCCAAGGTCATCTACAGCTCTACGCACGTGCATCAGTGCGGCAGTGCTGGATTTTGATGATCAGTTCAGCGAAGGAAGACCCTATGCCGCCATTTGGCGTACTGCTTGACATGGATGGCTAGAATGACAGATTGATTTCAGTTTGGAAATTCACTAAGAGCCCCAGAGCTAATAGCCTGAGGTTATTGGTTCATTTGTTACTTGTCTTGAACTATCATCTCTATTTCTTACCTGTATTCCTTCCCGAATCTTGATCTCCCATTTCCTCTGCACACCAAACTTTCTCTATGCCCTCTTCTTCAGTAATCTTTGAAATTCCAACACTTGAATATGAGTCATGTCCTTATCTGTGACCTTGATTCTCTCCTAAACAGCAAATTACTGAGTGAAAGCAAATTACTGGTCGTCGTAAATTCTGCTGTAATAATTCAATGATGTATTGATGAATTTAGATCTGCTTTAATTTATTAGTTAAGGACATTGAAGTACATTGACTACAATGAGTTCGAGATTACGTTGCTGATTTTATCTTCCTTTTTACTAAGTTTGTTCGTATTTATTGATTTCAGATATCGGACCACATTGAGGATGCCCTTCTTTACCTGGATGGTGGTTGTATAGAGGCCTTCCAATTCCTTGGAGCATATCCATTGCTATTGGAGCTTGGAGCACGTGCTGTCTGCAGCTTAGAAAATATATGTTCTCTTGATACTGTAAGTTTAATTTCTCTTGGAGCGCGTGCTGTCCGCATTTTACATGACTTTTCTTTTCATAACTTCACAGGTTAACAATACATCGAGTACATATAAAAGGTTGAAGATTATATTGGCTAAAAATAAGCACAAAAGAACATAAATCTCTATATGATTTTGTTCATCATCTCCGTAACTGATCAAATTATGATATAAAGTTATAGACTTATTAATAATTGAAAGAGGGCGCTTTTACTAAACAAATTATGATAACTCATTATGCTATGATGTTATAGACTTATTAATAATTGAAAGAGGGCGCTTTTACTGGACTTGTATTTTTGTTCATTCTAATGGTCTAACCTATGTAACATGGAGGTATGTATGAAGAAAAAAGCCATGTCAGATACAACAGACACACGGTGACATGTGCTGGACACACTGACAAACTGATGCATATGGTTTTGGGGTTAGAGTTTCTTTTTAAATCGTAAAATAAAAAGAAAATGAGCGAATCAAGGGGATATGTAAGATTTAATTCCTTAATCTAATTTCAACAAACAAAAAGCAACAAAGAAAGGTTTGGAAGGAGCGATGTTATTTCTAGAAATATCAAAGATGAATAATAATATTGATATATTAGGTTAAGATTACAAAGAAGTTGTCTCTCTAATGATAGAGAGAGAAACCACATAAACCTTATATTTAAGCTATGTGGGACTAAACATGATACAAGTGTATCTTTTTAGGAGCTAAGTGATCCTCGAGGTATCTTGAGGATAGACATTTTGCCACCCTAGGAACATGTTGTCATGAAGCGACGACAGCGGGTTCAGGGCGCAATGCTTGACTGGGGTCGGGCTTAATTTTGAGTGAATAGGAAATAGATCCTTTGTACAATTTGAAGTGGTCCAAGGTATATAAAATTCAAAATATAAGGGTGGCAGCTAGGGTTTAGTTTGTCTAGAGAGTATTGTGAGGCAGATTTCTTGTAATCATAGGTGAAAAAATAGGTATAATTTGGTGAATATTTGCGAACTTTTGTGGTTTTAGAGAGATATGATCGGTACGGATCTAATTAATTCAACGAATTATAAATAGTACCAATTCGGGAGAATAATACCAGATATTTGAATAAAATGGAAACACTTAGCTGATGTGACTGTAGGGCTGGGCAAAACCGACAAACTGATCCGAACCAAACCGATCCGAACACTTTGAAGGATGTTTCCCTGTTGAAGTATTCGGTTGCAATTTCATTTTTGGCAAAACACGTATTCAGTTTTGAAAATTTCCAAACACCCAAAACCGAACCGAACATGTTATATACATAGTATACAGACTATAGTCCAGCCCACTGTCTACACTAAGTATGTTATAGTCCTGTCCACTGTCTAAGCCCAATCTCTAGGGCTTCGAATTAACAAAATAAGTAAATAACAACCAACCACTCACCACTCCAGCACTCTTCTTTTTCTTCAAATCGAATTAACCAGTGACCACTCACCACTCCTCTTCTTCTTCAACTCTTCTTCTTTCAGTCGGCAAGACTCAAGAGCCCTAATTGGCTAATTCAAAGTAAAAATTTAAAGTGAAGTTTGGAAACATTTAAAGAGTGTTCGATCAGTTTTGAATGTGAACTTTGCTGAACATTTAAAAAGTGAACTTTGTTGAACTGTGAAAAAATTGCAGAATTGGTGTTTTATTCTGTCTGAAACTGTTTAAAAAATGTGTTCGGTTCGGTTTTGCTTCAGTTAACCGAACTGGTTCATATTCGATTCTGTTTCGGTTTCGTTCTATTCTGATCGGTTCGGTTTTCAATTTAGCAAACAACTGCTAGTCTGCAATGGTGTTCGGCTTTCAGTTTTGGTCAAAACCGAACCAAACCTACCCATTCCCACCCCTAGATGTGAGTATTCATATTGTGTTGTGAAATTTATAATTAGTGATGAAGATAAAGTATTAGCTTTTATGGTTGAAACTATCGATTGAGAAAAACAAAGAGGGAGAAAACATATTCAATGGAAGAAATCAGAGAATCATGGAGGTGGTGGGGGACGGAATCGCAGAGATGGAGAACTAGGGAAGGCAATCTTATTTTTTCGATAACCTGATATCCGGTATTATTTGCCTGAATTGGTGCGGTTTATAATTCATTGAATTTATCATATCCATTCCGACCTGATCTCTCTAAAACCGTATAATACCGCAAATATTCGTGAATTACACCGATTTTTTCACCTATGGTTCCAACATTATCAAGTCTGTTTAAATAAAAAATATCGAATATATCGTAGTCCGTGTCCTCGTTATCAAGTGCTTATGAAATTCCATGGCGGACACCAACACACATATGATGTACGATTTGAGTTATATAGTACGTATATAGGGTGTGCTAGAGAATTTGTGTAGGTTTAATGTTTGTGCTTATTTGATAACCCTTAAGCTTAACTTGGTGGGTTAATCAATACAACAGAATTCAATAGCTAGCATTCAGTATTTCGAAGTACTTGTTCTCATGTGCTCCATGTGCTTGAGCGAGTGGGACTAAAGGAAGGCTGGCAAATGATTATAGTCTACTAAAGACGGATTGTAATGCCTGCCACAAACTTGGAGAGTTGTAATGCTGTGGCTTCTTAGCTTTGTCAGTAGGGCTTGGATCTGTCTACTAAGAACGGATTTCAACAAGTTGTATTGGTCAGGGAGCTGCAGAACCTGGACACTGGTTTGGCTTAGATCATCCCAGTATGTGCGGTATAAGCAATCAGGAGAACTAGGGTATGTAGCTAAGGTCTGATACCCCATCCAAACTGTGTGAAGCCCAGAACCGTGAAGCCAGGCAGAATCAAAACTGTAAAACGGCTCGGTTTCTAGTTACTTTCTATCCTCAATTGGTTTCTGTTCTTATTTTTATAAATCGAGCACTTAGGTTCAATTCCAGTTATGTCCTAAAACTAACGTGAATAAACAGTGGACTCCCCTAGTAATGTCTAATAGGCTAATAGATTCTATATACATCAAGTGAGAAAACCAATGCTTCACCTATCTCATCGGCCTCTTCCCGGTCCCCCTCTTCTTCATCTCCATAAGTATCGTAAACTGGTGCTTGCTCTTCCTTTTCTTCCTCTAGGTCTCCATTGCGGTGCTTCGTGGAAGTTTTATTTGGCAGAATCTATCCCAAACTTTATTGCGGTACCGGATCTTAATACAAGGCAATGGAAACTGAACTATATTTCATGAGAGGCGAGTGGAGGATGGAAAGTATCGCGCACGCCGAGCAGCACAAAGAGCTGCAGGCACTCCACAACATGTACTTGCATCCCTTTTTTTGTTCATTTGTTGTTTTATGATATTGTTTTTGAAAGTACATGTTCATTAAGTTACCAAATGGGTTAAGCTATTGCCAAAAACTAAGTAGTGTTGTGAATGAGAATAGAAAAGACTTTCTATTTAACGCTTCATTGGTTAGTTTAGAAAATTGAGAATATGAGAGCGCTTATTAGAGACTTGTTTTTCAAATAAAAATAGGCTCGTCTATAAGTGTAGTGGGGAAAACAAAAGTGTCAGGGGAAAAGTAAAAGATTACGAAGTAGAAGTACAGGCAGTTTCTCTTTTAAGGGTAACCATATGGTTGTAATGATACAATCTTTTCTTAAATAGCTTTTATGACAGCGGCAAAAGTTTAGAGAAGAAATCAACTGCTTCAGAAGAAAGATTGGAGCCTTAGCCTTTGAAATTCTACCCCCACTTATTAAAAAAATGCGAGTTTAGTTTCTTTATAGTATTTAGACATTACAAAATAAGTTGCCAATTGATGGGAAAAAACAATTGCGTCAATTTGGACTTTTTGGACATAGGTCATTTAAGTGTGTGATCATGCTGCAAGGACACTATTAGTTTTTGTTGCAAGAGGAAAGTACATTATGTCTAGTGAATTACACAGTTACTTTGATTACCATGCAGTCTTGATGCTTTTCTGCCACCTCATCTGATAGTCGAAACCTTATGTGTAGAATCTTGTACCCTTAGCCAACAATTAAGGAATAGGTTGTGCATATCTCAGATACTTTCCTTTTTCTTTTAGCAAAACTTAGTCATGGTAAAAATACATTATTTACTGTTGTCATGTGTTATTAACATTTTAATATATTGCTCTTAATTAGGTCGTTGATTGGAAATCAAATCTCACTCAAGCAAAGAAAGTGGTAGTCATCACTTCCCGCCTTTTAAGCGATTCACATCGGTACATTCTACGTTGCCTGAGCACGCATACGGCTGTTCTTCATTGCACTGTTTTTACATCTATCTCAGAGGTGGTTCTTCATTTTTACGTCGGATTCTAATTATTGAAAAATTGCATCTTTGATTGCATCCATTTTAAAATGTTCAATGAAGTCAAGCATGCATATCTCAATCGTACTAATATGTTTCATAAGAAAAGAACAAAACACGCTCACATATAATTTAATTCTTTAATTATTACTTGTCAATAGCAGTACATTGAAATGGAACCCATTAAATTCTCACCAATGAGATTTTATTTGTTTATTATTTTAAAATAAAAATGAGGAAAATTGTGAAAACTTGGAGGTCACTCAGAGTGCCACGTAGGAGAGAGAAAGTGGGACCTGCTGGGACTCAGCTATTACATAGATTTATAATAACATTTTTTTATCAAGAAAAAAAAACGTTAGAAAGTAGGGGACTTTTCTGAGTTTTTGAAATTTAATCCACCCAGGAAGACAAGTTCTCATTCTTATTTGCTCTATATTGTTCTATTCTGAATTTCTGATAGTGATTTAGTTCTCCATTTTTTTATTTTTATTTTCAGATAGCTCACTCGGCTTATATTGATTCACCTTTGGGACCAGATGCGTTCCATGAATATGAATCACTACTTATCCAAGATTATGAAGAAATTATCAGGAAACACAAGACAAAGGAACAGAGTTCATCTCAAGATAGTGAATTTAGTCATCCAGAGGAAAGCAACCTTAGTGGCAGAGTGGCCTTGGAGAACGATGGTTGGTCACCACTCACTTTTGGCAAAGAGGACACCCCTTATTCTGAAGCTAGTCCTAGCGGAAGAACCTTTGGAGAATCTCACTCAATGAGCTCTAAAGAAGACATTTGGCCAAGATTGGCTGTCTCTGTCCATCATTTCCCAATGGTTTTGTGTCCTCTTTCACCAAAAATATTTGTCTTGCCTTCAGAGGGAACAGTTGCTGAGGCTTGCCTATCAAATCAGCATGAAGATTCTCTTAGTGCTGGTTTGCCCCCCATAAGTAGTAGGTCACCTTTTGATGGCGAGGATACTCCTTCTGGGGCAATATTTACAGCACACTTTCTATACCATCTTGCTGCAAAGGTTGTTATCAACAATTATTGATTAAATTTTGTGCTATCAACATTTTCTTTTGTATTACGTTATGACTGAAACTTTTCTTTGTTTTAATGTAGATGGATCTGAAGCTGGAAATATTTTCGCTTGGTAATTTGTCGAAAACTATTGGGAAGATGTTGATGGACATGTCAAGTCTTTACGATGTTGGTCGACGTAAAAGATCTGCAGGTTTATTAATTGTTGATCGCACCCTTGATCTCATTACCACATGCTGTCATGGGGACTCACTTATTGATCGTATCTTTTCATCTCTGCCTCGTAGGGATAGAAAAACTCCCCCTTCTCAAGCAATGCAAAACAAACAAGGCCCTTCTAACGTAGTGCGTGCTCCACTCGATGTTCAAATACCTCTTGAACAATTTCTTGTCAAGAAAGAAACATTAAAAGATGAACCTTCAGTTATGGAAGCCTTTGAAATCTTTCTCCGCGGTTGGGCTTCGAGTGAATCTGATTCGAAACCCACCGATTTTGTCAATTTTAGCAGCATAGTTCATGATAAAAGTTCCATACATTCTGACTTTGGTATTCTTAGTGGGTCACTCGTCTCCACTGAGCATTATCAGGGAACACAATACTCTGAAGCTCTGGTTTACAGAAGAACAAAAGATGGGACCTTACTGATTAAGAAATGGCTAGAGGAAATTTTACGCAGGGAAAAAATGTCTGTCCCGATGAAATCTCGTTCAAGAAATCCTACAACTGCAGAGTTGCAGTCTATGATCACTTCTCTCTGTAAAGACCAATCATCTTTGATGAGAAATAAGGGGATTATTCAACAAGCGGTAGCTTCGGTGCTTGCTTTAAGTGAGCCTCACAGTTCTCGTTGGGATGCATTTGTCGGTGCAGAAAAGATATTAAGAGTAAGTGCTACTAGCGAAATGAGCCAGAGTCTTTCTGCCCAAATCCGTGATCTTGTCCAAAGGAGTGTTTTAGTAAGGTCCCACGTTAATAGAGAATCTTCTCGAGGTCTTCTCTCTTTCCGAGACGCACTGCTCTTGGCAATCACTGGTTATATATTAGCAGGTGAAAATTTTCCATCCTCTGGATCTGGTGGCCCTTTTTCTTGGGAAGATGAGCATTTCTTGAAGGAAGCTATTATTGATGCTATCCTTGAAGATCCAGGAGCTGCAAATCTGAAGTTCCTCCATGGTATGGATAAGGAGCTTGAAGCAAACTTTAAAAAGAAGAAGCCTGATGATATGCCCAAGGAAGATTCTTCAAAACAACTGGCAGTTGATGATTTTGATGATGATCAGTGGGGTAACTGGGGTGACGAAGAGGCAGATCAAAATAGCGAGCAAGTATATGATGATGTGCAACTAAAGCTGGAATTGCATGATAGGGTAGATAGCCTTTTCAAATTCTTTCACAAATTATGCGGTCTTAAGAGAAGCCATATCACCTCTAGAGATGGACTATCAGGCTTAGAAACAGGCAGTGGTGGTGATCCTTTTGAAGGTAAAGGACTTTTATTTAAGCTTCTGACAATGGTGCTGGGGAAGTACGATGTACCTGGTTTAGAGTATCATTCATCTACAGTTGGACGACTTTTTAAAAGTGGATTTGGTAGATTTGGCCTTGGACAGGTACAAATTCTTTCGGCATAATTTTTAAGGTTTGATATTTTCCCCTTCTGGCAATTAGCCTGGCCAATTGTGGTTATGTTGGAAGGTTGCAGTGCTAGGAGTGTTGTCTTTTATTTTGGACTGTTTGCACATTCATGTTTCTTTTGTTTATCATTATTTTGTCATTATTTTAAAAAAAAAAAAATCAATATTTTTGTCATTTTTGAGAGCCCGACTCGATTTAAATACATTGGTATCCACAGAAACCTTGCATCTTGTGATGTATTTTCCAGATTGAACTATGTCCATTGGTAGTCCCCCATTTAGATGGACCTGAGACCAAATAATGAAGACCGAATTGTTGATATTCATCTAATGTTTTATATTACTCAACTGCTCTATATATAAACCCAAAGCATCTTCTGATATCTTTTCTGATTTGCTCTGCAGGCAAAACCAAGTCTTGGCGACCAAAATGTTATTCTGATTTTCGTTGCTGGGGGCATCAATGGTCATGAGGTTTGAAGTTGTCAACCTTTTAATGCTTTTAAATCTTGAGCAGGATCTAATTATTAGCCTAGGCTCAGTCCCCTCATTATAGCTAAAGAAAATGTGCTTAACTAGATCACACCATTTGAGAAAAGCGGACACTTCAGAATATAGTTGAACCTTGCCCATTCGTAGCCCTCGGTTAAGTAGTCTCACTAATAAAGAAAACATATGCTGATTTGATATTCAACTAATTGTTTGTTCACTTGAAAATGACAAAAATATAGTGAGATGTAGGGGTGCTTATCGAACCGAGCAGCTTGAGCTCGGCTTGATAAAAGCTCGGTTCAAGCTTGTTCGATAAGCATAACGAGCCGAATTTGAACACAAATGAAAGCTCGTTTGAAATTAAGGAAAACGAGCCGAGCTCGAACATACCAAAGCTTGTTTTTTTCGGCTCGAATATTCTTTTTATATGTAATTTAGCCGAATAGCTCAAGCTCGGCTTGGGCTCGAGCTCGTTCGATAAGCTTAACGAGCCGAGTTTGAACACAAACAAAAGCTCGTTTAAGAAACGAGCCGAGCACGAGAATACCAATACTCGGCTCGATAGGCACCTCTAGTGAGGTGGAATCTTCAAGCCATATTAAAGTTTCTTAACACTTAAGTAGGGCCTTATTCTGACTCCAACTAACTTCCACAATTATCTTAGTTTAAAATGGTGCAAGGATTTTCGTTTT
>JABWDY010024104.1:4198-22540 GCA_013358455.1 Thalictrum thalictroides | reverse complement strand
CAGTTTATGTTTTAATGATTCGGGTCACGACAACCCTATTCATCACTTGTTTTTGGTGACATGTGTGGTGATTTGGTGTATCGTTTTTACTAATCCGCTCCCCTTTTTTATTAGTTTTACATTAATGTATCTTCTTAATGTATTAATTTATCGTTTTCCTTGCGAAAATAATTTTTATCGTTTTAGGTTAATTAAATTCTCGTTTTATTTTCAAAAATAATTTTTTATCTTTTAAGGTTAATTAAGTTCTCATTTTATTTTAAAATAATTTTTATCTTTTAAGGTTAATTAAGTTCTCGTTTACTTTTTAAAAAGAATTTTTATCATTAAATTAATCTCAATTAAAAGTGAAGAAAAATTATATAAAATTTTAAGTCCTTAAATTTATCTAAGTTGCCTCCTAGTAGCGCTACATTTAACGTCTTAAGTTAGACATGATGGGTGACAATAAATGTCACTCCCAAACAAGAGTGAGCCACCCCCAAATAGAGTGAGTCACTTTTTTATCCACTAGTGTTATTCATATAGCAACAAACGGAATATGTGTGGGTCAAATATTTTTCGTGGAGGTTCGTTAAGCTTTGATCCTAAAGATATACTAATGTCGTTCCTTACATTCTTAAGAAATTTTTTGTTTTTTAAGTTGATGTTTATTATAAGGTTTCTAAGAATTTTCATATACCTTTTGCTAATTTGTTCCTCCACGATCAATATAATTTTGGGACACTAACCTATCTATGTATCTAGGTTTAGGTTGCACTAAAAGAGTGTTGGACTCACAAATATTGTTAGTTTGCCGAAATTCCTTGTTTCCTCGATTAATATATTCATTAAGATTAGGTGAGGCTAAAAGATCAAGTTCACATATAGGCTCATCAAGTAAAATCTTATGGGATTGACTAGTTTCTACGATGATAGAATCAATTTGATTATATTCCAGGTGTGGACTTGGAATGTAAGACTTAACTAGTTCATTAAGTGTCGGGTCATCAGATTCTATAAAGTATTTAAGACATTCCTCAATGGATGGGTCGCTAGGATCGGGAGGGTAAAGACTCATAAATTCCTTATCACACATAAGGTCTTCGGGGTAAGATTGTTGTATTTTGTCTATTTCTAGGCTAGAAACCATAAAGACATCATAAGGCTTATGTTGTTCTAGATTACTATATCCTTGAAGTTGATGTGTATATGGGGCTTTAGGAAACGACTTAGGTGTTTCCCCAACTTGTTCTATAAGTGTAGAATCGGTGCTAGGCACAAATGTATTAGTTGGAAGAAAATTATCTACCTCCGTATTCAAGAAATGAGATCTATTAGCTTCCTCGTGTGATCCGAAACAACTAGACGAAATCTCAAAATTTCTTATTATTTGTTTAGTGCTAATCATTGGTTGACAATATAATTTTTCTTTTTCTTGCTCGTTGTCAATCTTAATGATTCTTTGTTCTAAACGTTCTATTATTTTAGATTGAATAGCTTGTTGCTCTAGTAGTTTCATAAGAAAATTTTCATTACTTGATTTTGGTTCAAGTTTTTCTTGAGGGATACCTAGTGTCATATCTATATTATTACTCATTAGATTGTCATATTTTTCATATAGAGAGTTACTTGGAACTAATTGTTGAGGTTCAGGATATTCTGTTTCTTCATGTGTATGTAGTTTGTTTCGTTCCTCCAATCAAAGATATTTGTTTCGATATGATCGGTGTAAGAGTAATTAAAATTAGGTTCATTGACACTTATGGTTGGGTTAACTTCATTATTTTGTAAATAAAGATTTTCAGCATTTTCAACAAAGTTATTAAGTAGTATATTGACATCATTGTTTTCCTCTTTAACCGGGGTTTTTATATTGTTTACCATTAGATAGGGATTCGAAATATTGCTATATTGTTGAGAATTTTCAGCAAATAAAACAAAGAATTCATGGGCTTTACTTACGGTTAAACCTAAGAAATTTTCTCCATTCATATATTCTACCATATGTCGAGAAGCGGGAGTTAATCCGATGTAAAAATATTGAACTAAAGTCTTTTTTGGGATTTGATGATGTGGGCATTGTATTTGAAGATCATTAAATCTATCCCAAGCTTCATAAATTTCTTCATTAGGTTTTTGTGTAAAAGTTTGAATTCTATTTCGAATATCTATCGTTCTAGACATGGGGTAAAATTTTGTTAAGAATTTAGAGTTCAATTGTTCCCATGTTTTAATTGAGTTTCCGGCTAAGGAGTTAAACCATTTTAAAGCTCTCTCGTGTAATGAGAATGGGAAAAGTCTAAGACGTATGCACTCCGGTCCTAATTTATTTTCATTAAAGGTAGAGCATATCCGAAGAAATCTCTGGACATGTGCGTATGGGTCTTCTTTCTCATTACCAGTAAATATCGGCAATATTTTAAAGATGTCATAATTAATTTGAAAATCAATTCCTTCAGGTAATTCTGGCAAAACAATACAATTAGGAGGTCCATTTGACAAGGGTGCGAAGTAATCATGAAGTGTTTTTTACATAGCTTGAGACATGATATACTTTACCGTATCTCAAAAACATAAACTAAGGTGTTGATATCAGGTTTTTTGGTGCGTACCCTCATCAACTTATTTTGAAAACTTAACTAAGGACACAAAATATGCAATTCAACACTTCAATATTCTGGAAATTAAATCCTCTTATGTTAGATTCGAGGTGATATGAGAATACGAAGCTTTTTCCCTTGAACGCGCGCGAACGAGCAAATAATATTCAAAATGGCAAAATACAAAATGTAAATACCTTAAAAGTGATTGAAACACGTACCTTGGTCCAAAAACTTAAAATTCTGAAATTTTCAAAATTTTTGGAAAGAGAAGAAATTTTTTTTTTCATCTTTTGCCCGTGTTGCCCCGCACGAGTTCACTACAGCTGGCAGGTCGCCCCGGGCGAGTTCGACAGACGAATTTTTTTTTATGCCCGTGTCGCCCCACGCGAGTTCAGTACAGCTGGCAGGTCGCCCCGGGCGAGTTCGACAGATGAATTTTTTTTTATGCCCGTGTCGCCCCACGTGAGTTCAGTACAGCTGGCAGGTCGCCTCGGGTGAGTTCTACAGGAAAATATATATATATCTACAAATTGCGCTGCAAGTCCTTTTTGGATAGCAAAGCCAATCCTTCAAAAAACATATTCATTGGAACCCGTTGTCATGACATTGCTATCCATCACTTTCTGCACCCTCCTAAGGAGCTCAACTGCTTCTGAGTCTAGCGATCCAAATGTGTCAAATGCAAAAGGAATGAAAACATGCTGGTTAGCCCTACAAGCTTCATCATGTTTTTCAACTTTCGCTTCTGCTGCATTGGTAGCTGCTAATCCTACCTCAAAATTCCCAGTAACCAAGCCAACCATCGGAGAAGCTCCTGTAATATCAACACACGCATGATTGCCTTCATACCAGTTGTAGACCAGAATATCAGTAGGACGTGATGTCGATCTTCCTTCATTAGGATCTGTAAGGAAGTTAACATGAGCTTCCTTCTTTACCTGCACTTCTGCCCGCCAGAACACATCACTTAAGATATCTCTAACATGATCATGCCTATATTCGAAGCCAAAATAATGCTTGCAGTGAGCTGCATGGTCACCAATTTGAGGCTCGAAAGTCTTGATTCTCGTCTGTAAGTACCTTGGATCTTCTTAGAGCGACAACGGCGCCAATTTGATTTGACGGTAATTGTGCTGCTAATCGCCGTAAAAAAGCAATGCTAGTAAACCAAGCTGCAGAAACAAGTTAATTCTACCGGCACTACTCAAATAATTTCCCTTTATGATTCTAACAACTAAACTAATCCTAAAACTAGTGTAGAGACAAGTATCGGGGTATCGAATCCACTCACCCAAGAATTGGGTACTTAGCTACAAACAGGAAACAACGATGAAGGATGATGTCGTTTATGAAGAGATTGATGAATTGTAGGAGTTTGATTGATTGAGAGTAACTATGATTAAAGTAATGTAAATACAAATAAAGCAAAGCAAGCAAGATAAAATAAAGGTTGTGAATATGGAGAGAAAAGCGGGGTATTACTTCGTTTCATAGGTAAATATCTAAATTAACTACTCATGCTTGTTTCCATGCATCCAACTATAACTCATAGACAAAGCAATAATTGGTGGTGAATTTCCTTGCTCTCGACCCATGAACTCGACCTCAAGAAGTATTCAAGACCTAGTATCTCTCATTTCGATGCTGTCATGCAAGTAGTGAATTACAACTCTTTATACTATTTGTTAACTATTTTCTCTCTCTCGATGCCAAAATATGTTAACGGGCGTATGAGGCTCGAAAATCTCTACACATGCAAAAAGATCTCTCTTTTATTTATTATGAAGAACAAAGAGCAAAAACTATCCTATGCGATCAATCATAAAATAATTACCTTTCTAGCATGGAAAACATGGAACACTTGTAGTAAATTCTACTACTTACCTAATCCACTTGTAAAACCCCATGAATCGATTAGCTCATGACGATTGTGGTGATGATGATAATGGTTGTAAAAGTAAAAGACATAACTAAAAGACAAAAATGTAAAGATAAAATATTAAATTGCATGAAAAGTAAAGATACGATAAAAAAGTAAAGAACATGAACTTGAAAAGTAAATAGACTTGTATTATAATCAAAAGAACTTCTTCTTCAACATAAAATAATGTAAACCCTAATGATACTTCAATTTAAGATCAAAGCATAATGAATTTCGTTGCTCTCCTCCCCTTATATAGGGAGGAGTCCTTCTAACCCTAGAATTCCTTGAAAATTGCTAGAAAAGAGTTTACAATTTATTAAATAACTTGTAGGAAGCTTCTGGAGCTAAAATATGGTGGAAATCTTAGTCAAACCACGTGGAAGACTCAGTCAAAATCTTAGGTCCAAATTCCTTCTAAAAACACGACTTCCAAGAAGCCCAAGAGGCTAAAAAACAATCAGCAGAAACTGGGTCTGACAGGTTTTGACGAGTCTTTTTGACCTGGTTCCATAACTGTTTTCTGCGATCTATCTTAACAGTTTTGAAGTAGGAAGTGAGAGCTTTCCAATGCCTATTTGTGCTTCAAATTCCGAGCTCTCAAACCTTTTCGTTTAATTGCGTCAAGTTGGCTACTTGAAACTGCTTTTCTACCGCATTTTGCTTCCTTTTAGCTTTTTCGGGCGAAGCACACCTACAAACACGAAATTCTAATAATACCAAGCATATCATATCACTTTATATCATAACTTAGGACAAATATACGTGAGTTAGAGGGATATATTTGCATTTTTGAACGCTTATCAGTTGGTTAATTGACTTTGACCAACGGATCTATTTGGGTTAGAAGTATAAAAGCAACACTTAGAGTCGTAGAACTCAAGGATTTGGTTGATTTTTCCAAAGGCATCAAGAGGCAAAAACCCTAACTTGTAGAGAAAGCATATAGTGAGAAATCCTACCATCTTCTTCCTCCACTCAAGCTAATCAAGTTCAATCTTTGTCAGTTGAGTGAGAGTTTATTGTTGGTGTTTTATAAACCCAAGAGAGCTTCATTTGTTTTCTCATTTCACATTTGAGAGATGGTTGTAGAGAGAAAAACCCCAATCCTTATTCTTTGAACAAATTGGTAAAAACCCTAGATTTGAGAATCTAGGTAATGGTGATTGTGATTAAACCCTACAAGAAATCCAAGTGGTGGATACTTGGTTAGGGGCTAAGGGACTTGCTCCTATTTCTTTCAAGTTGTAGATCCAAAACTAATGGGAGTGGTACAGAGCTTGAGGAGGCAAACCTAGGCTTTTAGATACTTTTAAAACAAAGAAGTAACTTGAAGAGTGGACGTATGCTTCATTTGTCGAACCACTATAATCTTGTCTTGTGGTTTGCTTCTTTGTTCTTAAGTTTTCGTTGTTTTGTTGTTTAGAATCTCTACAACCTATCCAACCAATCTACTAGTTGGTTTTTATTGTGGTAGAGGAAAGGGTGAGAGTGCCTCTTTCTCTACTCACCCCCTCATACTTCACAACAAATCTAGAAATAGGATTGGATTACTTAGTTCATTAATTAAGAGAGATTTATCTATCTTGATCTAGTTGAACAAGGATCCAAGGACTAGTGGATTGCTTTGTTGATTAGTGTAGAGAGTTAGAACTAACTCCCTTGTCCTCATCTTTATGTTTGTTCTATGTTTGGTTTTGCTTCTTGTGTTAGATTTGCTTTGGATTGAACTTTTATTTCTGTACTTGTTATATCCTGAGCTTATCTGTTTTGTCTGTTTTATCTGTTGGGTGATCCTTCTAAATAGTAAGTTTTAGAAAACCCTCTAGTGTTTGGACACCATTGTGTAGAAATATCATGTTTATCTGGTGAAGTTGTTCCTAAACCTTTGCTTATTCGGGAAATTATCCAAAAATAAATACACTAGACTTGTAAATTATAAATTTGTAATACATTTATCTTCACTTTTGTGTAATTCTTCTGATTTATTTTTATTATTATTTTTTGGGCTATTTAGAGATACCCCCCAAAATAGTTTGTACTCACATTCAATAAACTTCAATCTTCTTCTTCAATAACAAAGAATTTGGGTTCTTCGAATTGAAATTGAAACCCATTAACATCACATTCAACTTCAATCTTCTTCTTCAATAACAGAGAATCCAATGAACCCATAATTGTACTTGTAGTTGAAGTAAGAGAATGAATACCTTGTTCAATTAATGAAATGTTGTTGGAGATTGATTCGCATAAAGATTTCATTGAAACAATTGAATCTGCTGAATCGATTAGATATCAATATTTGTTACCGACAAGTTGTCGAATCTCTTCTTTTTTGGAATCGATTTCTTTTTTCGTAATTGTTTTGACATTAAGAATTTCGAAAATGAGTTTGGATTGGAATAGTGATTCGGCATCTCGAAAACTTGAAGGAATGTTTGTTATGGTTAAGAAAACGAAGTGAAGAAGAAGAAGAAAGAGAGTGAACATAGAGAGGTTCTCTTGTTGACTTTGTGGGAAATGGTAGAAGAGAAGATAGTTGAAGCCATGACCATTGGAGAAGGTTGGAGAAGAAGAAGATTTCACCATTGGATTAGATTTGAGTGTTAGATCTAGGGTGAAGATTATGTGGGTATGTGGGGCACACATGATGATTGAGTTGGATGACTAGGATAGAACTTAAATTTAAAAAAGGGTATTTTTGTCAATAGAGAAAAACACTGGTCAACTGTTTGGTTGACTGACTTCAAATGAAAAAAATGGGGTACCTCTAACCAAATCTGGGGGTATCTGAACGAGTACAAACAATTTTGGGTATCTCTAATTACCCCTTATTTTATTTTTTTTAAAGGAAAAAAACCAAAAAGAAAACTCTTGCAGATAAACCGTTTAGAACGAAATGGTAACCTTGCGGTTAGCTTCTCTTCATGCCTCATCAGTAGTCCCTAAGCTACTCCCTACTACATCACCTTTTCTTCTTCGAGTAGTAGATTGTGTTTAAATACAGCAAGAAGGAATTCAATAATCTTAGCTTCTTCAATTTTAGCTTCATTTCTGGATTTATCATTATCCAATACCATCACCATACCTTCATACAAGTTACAACTTAGCAAGAGCTCTTGAGTCTTGATGATGAGTTTCAAGAACAAGAAGATAGGGTTGTTCATTTGTTTCAGGTTTCTTTCTCTCTCTTCATTTGTTGTTAGAATTTATTGATGAGATTGCTTTAGAATTGTTTCATTGGGAGAGAAATGTTTCATTTTTGAGATTTTTAGTGAACCCCTTTATCGTACTATGAAGTCTGTAAGAGACTAATTGAGAAAGGTTAGTAGGAAATTTTAATTTTGAGATTTTTAGTAAACCCCTTCAAAAAGCAGTAATGTGATTTGTTACCAAAGAAAAATCATACACAATGTTGTCTTTGGTAAAAGAATTTTGTTGTGATATGCCCAATGTCAGCTTTAAGCATTCATTTACATAAGAGATATCTTATGTAGTACTGGCAAGTCATAAAGTGTGGACATGGTTATAGAGAATAAGCAAGTTCTAAGCAGCTAATAGAAGAAAACATACAAGTCACATTGAAAAAGTTTGGGATTGTGGAAACACTATAAACTGATTTGAGTTGAACTTGGTTGGTAAAAGCTGAAATTGAGCATTCCCAAGTTGGAATATTACAACAGATTACCAAAGTTTCTGGGAATCCCAGACATAGGTCTCACATTTTGACGGTTCTGCATAAAGTTTGTGTAGGATTTAGCTAGACAGTAGACATTACTGTTTAACAGCCATTATAAAGAAAATGTATCAGCTGAATGGCTAATTGAATAATGAATTGTAACATCTTGTGTCATTTAGGAAGATGTAGCTACAGGTTGCATTATAAGAATAATGAGTCAAATAGGAGTACAAGCAGTTCAAAAAGCTCAGAACATTTATTGCCTCGTGTACTCCTAATCTTCTTTGAGATATGCTTGTGATTGTAATCGTATAGTATAAAAGAAGCTTCTCTTGTTTGATTGTAGGAAACTTCACATTCAGTGGTTCTTATTAAAGACATTGAAATAGACAAGAATTTCAAGAGCACTAATGAAGTTACGCTACCAGAAGATGAAGATGTAAAAATTGAAGGTACAGGTTCTGGCTTCGTCTGGGACAAGGCTGGGCACATTGTAAGTATCCACAAGTTCTAACTTGCATATCATCCTTATCTACGTTGATAAGTTACGAAATATGAAGATACTTGGAGAATGCTTCAGTATGTAATATAGATAGAAGCATTGCATGTAATCTTAAACTGTTACGCAATATGCTTTTTATTTGAAAGTATGTCTGTTTATGCTTTGTGTGAATTGTTTTTGCATCTAATGCAGGTAACCAATTATGTCATAGAAAAATTGGCTAGAAATGCAAGTGGGCTAAAACGCTGTAAGGTTTCTTTTCTAATTTCCCATATTTTTTATGTGCACATGTGGTTAACAATTTGAATTGAAGCATGTATAAATTTTAGTCAGTGTACTGGTCTTATTATAGATGTATTGCAATTGGGCTTTCTTATTGCTTTGCAGGTATTGTTTGTTGACACTAGTGGCAAAAGTTTTTCCAAGGAAGGAAAGCTTATTGGCTTTGATCCCGCTTATGATCTTGCTGTACTTAAGGTATTGATTTATTATTACCCTATGTTAAAACAATGTGGAAGTATGGAAATTCATTCGGCATGTCAATTATAATACGCTTCCATTTTATAATACAGGTTGACGTTGAAGGGAATGAGCTAAAGCCAGTCATGCTTGGTACCTCTGGTGACTTGCATGTTGGGTAGAGTTGCTTTGCCATTGGGAATCCTTATGGATATGAGAACACTTTAACAACTGGGGTAAATCTCCATGATCTCCTTGTATTTTTTGGACATTGTCTGTAGAGTGTAGGCACAAAATTGGTCCTGTGAATTTTCAGGTCTCTTATCTACCCTCCTATAGAGAAATTTTTTTTTTTTGCGAACGACCCTCCTAATCTCCTATAGGGTTCTCCCAAATTAAAAAATCATGGTAGTGTCAAATTGGATATAATTTTAAACATACTCTCTAGCTCCAAGACAATGATTTTGCTCCTCTGAGGTTGTTGTGACAAATCATACTATTGATCAATGAAACATCACATACTTGATCAAACTGAGAAGCACAAAGTAAGCAAGGCATATACTGGAAACAGGCTAGAGAGGCAGTACAAAACCAAGAAAGGCAAAAGCCTTCATTAAGATGTCAAGAACCCTTTAGATTGATGTCAAAAAATATAAAACTTCTCCACTGATAATATATAAATTACAAGTAAATATAAGAGTTAAAGTGTCAAGACGGGGTGAAAGTGGAAAGATACTTGAGTATATAGACTTGTGGGTATGCAATATTCCTATTGCTTAGTTGTTTCTGACTAGATGATTGGATGACCGAGCAGGTGGTGAGTGGATTGGGGAGGGAGATACCCTCTCCTAATGGAAGTGCCATTCGTGGAGCTATACAAACAGATGCTGCTATTAATACAGGTGAATTTGCACTTTACTTTTGCCGGAGGGCTTCAGCGCGTTACATACTGACTTTTAGCTAATCTTTCTGGCATGTGGCCAATCAAAAAACAAAATCCACAACTTGGATATTAGAAACCTGTGTTCTATATCTCTTATGGAGGGAACGGAATAGGAGGATTTTCGAGAATGAGTTGAAGGAAGATCATAAGCTATTTATAGAAGTCAAGGAGCTCCTTTATGATTGGTCAAGGGCGAGTGCAACCTTCAAGGGAGTCCGGTTTCACGATTTTATTTGTAGTTGGGATGAAATTGTAAAGGAATAAAGGTCTATAAGGTGTATGGGGCTGTCTCATGTAATGGTGTCTTCTCATGTTGCTCTCTTGCGTGTGTGTGTGGCGTTTAGTAACTTGCTAATCCCACATCACATGAGGGGAGGGGTTGTAATCTCTTTCTTTTTAATGGAATACCTTTTATCGATAAAAAAATAAAAAAAACTCTTCCTCAGTGAGATTTTTAAAATGTAGAGCTATAAGTTCATGTATGGCTTCACATTGAATTTTTAGCACATCTTTGTCGCCATGTTGCATTCTTTGATATATTCGTATGCGGCAGATCGTTTCTGGCAGGTTTTGACACATTGAATTTATAACAGGAAACTCAGGTGGGCCATTTATTGATTCGTATGGACGTGTTATTGGCGTTAGTACATCAACTTTTACTCGCAAAGGTGAATAAAAACATTCCCACCTTTTGAGCCTGTGTCGAGTAGCAAAATCGATGAAAGAATTGATGCTTCACCTAATTGATTTACATTAGTGTTATAGTTATGACTTACAAGGCGTGCTCATTGTTTCTTAGTCCTCGCATCATGTGCTAATATAATGCTTGTTGTGCAGGGTTGGGACTTTCTTCTGGAGTCAACTTTGTTATACCTGTTGATACTGTTGTGAAGACTATTCCTTACCTGATTGTAAACGGGACACCTTTTAGTAACAGGTATTGATCATGATTCTGTTTCCTTATGTTAATATTAGTTCTGTAAGACCAATGAAAATGATGGTCATTCATGCATATTGTATTGAACAACAGAACAAAGGTGTTCAGTGTTATCAATGACAACGAGAACTTAATGCAATGAGGTTTCTTTTATACCACTTTTACTGGTCAAAGAGTTCTGTTTCCTGGTTAAGGTTACATTAGAATTCAAATCACAGTGGCAACTTGCACTGGACCTTCAGCAACTTCAACGATGCTAATCGGGTTAAATCCTTTTTGGTTTGGGTCTACATTGTACGACTGTCCGTTGGATTTGGGTAGACTAACTCTACCAACAAAGATATGAGCTTACAACTCTGTATTCCTTAAGTAGCTCGATACCTTAGACCACTTTTGAAGTCCAGACTTTTTCAGAGCCTCTCAATTGTGAATTGGAGGAGTTCCAAGCTGGGAGTCTTTGAGGCTTTGAGCTACTGTGGTTTACTTGAAAGGAAGATTTTGCTAAACCATTTGCCATTATCTGCTATCTATTCACATAGTGTTCAAATTTCCTACATTACATAAACTGTATAAAAAGTTGTAGAATGCGGTTCTAAAGAATTATAGCAACTTGATACTCCTCACAGATAGTAGTACATTTCAGTGGTTACTCGATACTTACAGTTTATCCACAAAACTGCACAATGGATTTTTTTAGGTCTCTCACTACCAGTATATGATTTCTAAACATATGATCTGCTCTTTCCTTGTTTTCCATGATGCACGTGTTATGACTTTTCTACACACAACTAACACCAGCCTTAATCCTCAATCACATTAGCTTTAAATGATGGGCATTCACAATGAATCTTACAAGCTCTTCATCAATGCAAAGTACTCACTACTCAGTGCTCACCTGCACTTACTGCTGAGAGCCTGCAATTATATTGTCACTCTCACTTCATTACTGCCTCAACTGATACTTGCTAATGAAACAGATGAACCTGCTGTTATAGATTTAGACACTACCAAGTCTTATAATGGTTTGTGTTTGCTTGTACCAATATTGCCACACAGTTGGGCCTCATGTCACAGTCTGGATTTTAAGATTAGGGACCTAAGATTATTATTGAATTTGATTACTAGTTAAATTTTCTGAATATATATATATATATGTGCAAGACCTAAGATTATTACTAGATTCTTTAAATTTTTTACTAGAGAGTTTCCCTTGTTAACTGTCATTGCATAAGAGGTGTGCAAGTGTTGAAGTATTTTTCTGGTAGTATAATTCCAGTTATCATGCTGACAAGAAAATTTACACTATTTCTAGGATACAAAGACTTGACTCACAAATTATTCATTACATGAGTGGTCACATTTATAAAGAAGTACTCATAAGACAATTGATAATTTGTGTAAGAAATAGGCAAATAGATGTACACATTTATCACACTTTTGAAGAATTCATTTCCTATAATAAATATGCTGCACATCATGGGTTTCTTATTCTTGGTATCAATGCAGGATGTTGGCTCACAAATTTGTGGAGCAGTCTTCAGAATCTGACTTATACTTGAAAAAACAAAAGACGAAGAAGTCATGGTGGTCGCTCGGATGGTTGATATCTTCCTTGATTCTAGTTTCTTTACTGCTTTCTCCTTTTCTCTATTAAAATTTTGATGATGATGCTTGAGTTATACTGAGTGATACTATTTTCAGGACTGGTGATTCTGTTAAGGATGAAAGTGAACCATGGCGTTTTGGTGAGGAAGACTGGGAACGACTTAATAAAATTATAGGGTACAAAGAAAGTGATGGCGCGCCTGTGATGGAATCTCAAGATAAAGGAAACACACTTCGGACATCCTTGGAAGTTCACATGAAACATAATGCTTCTAAGCGTGTTGCTCATCAGCAATGTCTTGCTGAATTATCCTGTGAGGATCCTGATTACTTTGTAATGCTTTACTCGGAGGCAAAAGTGTTCGACCTAAAGCTGGGATCATATAGGTTGTCATCTCCACATGGGCTCTTAGCTGAGGTCTGGATCTTAAAATTTCGAGCTGCTGTTATTGTTGCCGGGAACTTGTTTTGCTCTCAAATTAGTTGTAAATCTTGAATCACTGTTTATTAATTCATGCAGAGTGCAACTATAGATGATTCTTTAGTTGGTGTATTTACCCTTAAACCATTTGGCACCAAATTTGACTGGAGTTTGATTGCAAAGGCTTCTCCATGTTACATGACTGGAAGTTAGTTTACAGTTTTTCTGTGTTTGCTATTGTTCGTTGGTTTCTGGAAACTTACAGAGAGATTCCCTTTGCAGTATATCAAAGATTCTATTTACCAAATTACCAAATTTTTTGAAAGCGGTGCTGCCGTCAGTACCGGTATGGATCCTCCAATAGTACAGGTGTAAGTGTGCATGGCATAGGATTGTGGTTTATATTGTCAATATTTCAGTCTGAAGAGGTGTCTTTAACAAAAATTAGGCCTGATCCTTGTAGAGAGATTTGCAACATGTCAGCTATACTTCATTCATTTGTGCATGCCTTTTGAAAAACTAAAACTGCCAGCCTGAAGAGTTCTTCCACCGAATGTTCAGGCCTATATGTCATCCTTTTTTATACCTTGGAAAGTTAGAACATGTTATTAATACTAATAGAATGTTAGCGATGACTTATTCTCTTCTTTTGATTCAGATGACAATTGATGAAGTGAAACGCACGGCTCAACAACAGGTGACTAGGGCTTTGAAGGATCATGCAAGGTAATTTTAGTCTGCAACTCTAGATTTGGCTACCTTTTACTGATTAATTCTTTTTCTATCTGTTTGATATTGTAGCTATGAATTTTTGTTTTCAGATAATGTCTTTTAGTGCTACTCACCGGGGGTTTGATGTGGGGGTTTACTCATACTTTTTCAACTTTTTAGTATTATATTGTTAATCTTATGACAGTTTAGTTAGCTAATAGATTATAGATGTGCTTAGAACTAAATATTATATATCTTTCAGCCTGCAAAGGAAATATATTCATGGGTGCTAATGCTACCTTGATTGACATACGAAAATCAAATGGATGGTAGTATTATAAATTTTATAGGAGCCATGCAATGCCTTCACAATTTTTCAAAATGAAAATACAAGTATAAATTTGTACTTAAAAGCTTACTTTTTCTAAGCTATTAGAGTAAGGAAAGCAATATCATTAATTGTCAATCGTCATCAGATATTGGCAGATGGAGGGGTGAGACCTTTTTCTTAAAGAGGTAATGGGAACCTATTTAAATAGTATCCCGTAAGAGGTCTTTCACGAGTGTTCTAGTAGTACAGAAGAAGTGAATATTATATATTATATGGCGTCAACAGTCAACACTTAAGCAATGGATAGCCATTTCAAATCTTTAAATTTGGAACTCTTATTATATATTATATGGCGTCAACAGTCAACACTTAAGCAATGGATAGCATTGCCATTTCAAAGCTTACAATGTATGCATACATTGTCTTACTTTGAAGTTCCTGAGTCTATTTTCTATTTGTGTTTTTAAATTTATTTTGTTGAAGTAATGAATTCTGTCTTGATTATTAGTGGGAATATTGTGTTAATTGTCTCTTTGAATGCATGTTATTGTTACGGGTTGCGTGAAAGTGGTTGGATGTGTTAAATGTGAAGAGCTAGATTGCTGGGAAAAGGTATCAGAAGGGGTGAGCACTGATTCACCAAAAATTTTCCTGTTTTATACTCCTGCAAAAGTAGTGTTTAGTCTTCCCCATGAGATGTGTCTTGACACGGTTTGATCCTTGATAATTGATTACTGGTGAGGCTAGAAGGGCAAACTGATTTTTGTTGGCTACGTGAAAAGCCAGAGGTAAAAATTTACAAAGCAAGTTCTTCTGGTATCTATCTTAAGTTGATTGTATGAAGCTGTCAGTGGTTTTATGCATTTGTGCTCAGGGATGATAAAGTTTTATGTCATTTAATTCAGAGATTAATAATTCCATTTGAGATGCAAGGGTTTCAACGAGTTTATAACTTAGAGCGAAAGGTAAGCCGATATTATTCTTTAATGATCACATTTACATTAGTATACGATCTGATTTAGACATTATATGTAACCCCTGTATCTTTCACTTCTCTCTATTCTCATAGATATATGATGCTGCAGCTAGAGGTCTATGTCCAGTTAAAGGGCCACAGCATGTGAAGTTTCCACTTCCCAACCCGCATGATCCATTTTCATTGAAGCCTGGATCACTTGCATCGAATCTCATTGGTGTGAAACCTCACGAAGTGGAGAAACCACCAAATTTAACTGCAGCATTCGCATGTGCTCAAACTGCAGCCGCACAATTCTCAAAGAGAGAGAGAGAGAGAGAGCAGAGTTACCCGAGTAATTTGATAGGAGATGTGCTAAATTGTAAGAAGGCAAGTCGGTCAAAGAACAAGAGTACAGAAAATGAGAGAAGACCGTAACGGTAGCCACAATACCTGTGAATCGCCATAAGGTTAGTGGTGTTATCTATTCAATTTATTATGTTTCTGAATTTGTATGAAGTCTCAATTTATTGCACTTGAAAGTGTATAACTCAAGGTAGAAATGGAATGTGTCTGGGAATAACTCTGTTCGCCAACTATGTGCAAAATCCTTATATGACATAAAAATGAACTTGCACACACGTGCAGAACAAATTCAATATGTGTGGCCCACTTTATATGCCACAAATAGAGACAACAAAAGTAGAAATGTGATGAATGCAATTAATTGACATGTATATATGTATTTTCTTTGCAATCAATTGCATACTGAACTGCTTTTGCCTACAAACTTGCTTCTTGACAAAATCTGTCACCATGGCAGTGAGCAGGCTGAAGTGAGCATAAAGAAGACCACTAGCTGCAGATAGCTTTATTGTTGATGCTATGTAAAACTTGGATTTTCATACCTGCGAACAACATTCTTGTGAAGACCTACTCTAAATGCTCCAAGAAGGTAACAAAAAAAGGGGCAGATTGTACAGATAATTGTATTTTTTATTTTTGTTGTTTCGCTTGTATTTCATATGGTTGATAAGGCCTAAGGGGCCGCCAAGATGCAAATTAGGGGTGACTCTGCTACGGGTTGTGCCAGTTTTATGGTGAATTTTACATGAAATACTTATTACCCATATTGATGGCTTTATCGTGTCTTATTCTATTTTTTGTTTTTTGTCTGGTATGACACTGGAATATGGTATTGTGTGTTCAACACCTGCCTTTAAGATCTGAATGATCATAGAAAGTTAAACTTAGGGTTAACAGACAAGCTCTAATGAGCTAGCACACACATTTTTGCAGAACCTATGCTTGACAAACCAATAATGCATGTAGATTTGTCATGAAAATTAGAATTTTATTGCTAACAAAAGTTCAAGTACATCAGTGGGGCTTAGTTCAAAATTCAAGCACTCCAACATAAAATTATAAGTGAATGACTATGCCTAGTACTTTATACAAATTGCTACACTTGGATTTGACCTTGAACAGCTTCAGTAGCATCTTCCAACCGCAGGTCCCTTGTGATTTCTTCCACCTGCAGGCCCCTTGCAATTTCTCTGAGAAACATGTATAGCTGCACAACTTTTTGGTAAGTCTCTTGGATCCAAAACTTTGACAAGGTGTTGTCTTTTGGCTACTGCTTGATATCCTTCTTTAAGCTTTCTCTTTGAAGTTTCTATTTTCTGCCGAATCAACATTGCTTCTTCATTCAAACATGATACCGTAGTAGCTTGAACTTGTTTGGTTGAGTTCTTATTTTCCTGTGTAAGTATTTGGTGAATGCTTCCATTAGAAGTCCTTTGACAATCAGCATCACTACCATTATTATAGCACTTGGTAACTTGTTCACTCCCTTCCATCTTTGTGGGAACAATAGTAGCGACCCAACCATCTTGAGAATTTATTTTCTTCACCCTTTTGATACGAATAACAGGAAGTATTTTGTTGTTGCTTGACTTGCTTCTATTAGATATTACACCATGGGCATGATCACTTACTAAAACTTGAACACCATCAACGTGATCGATAGTACTTATATCTTCATAAACCTTGTTGTGATCAACTCCATTGAATACCTTATATTTTTGTGTGTGTAAGTCATCATTATCAAGTAGGGTTTCTGTTTTGTAGTATAACTTTTCCATAATCTCATCCCTATGGTTTTTGAACTCCTTAGGATGATCAAGAGCAGCAATAAAGATAGCTCTATCAATTACTTCAAATATATCATCAGAATCACTACAAGTTTTTAGGTTTTTACGCCAATACTCAAGCATCTGACTAGCCATATTGAACAGATGACGGATATAGAAAAAAAATACTAGAAGAAAGCAACAAACAATATAACAAGGAAAACAGAAGAACTGAAAGGAAAAACTGAAGAACCTGATTGCAAACCAAACCGCTTTCTCTCAAAATTCCAAAATTAGTGAAATTGATATGTTAAGTTCAATACCTATTTATAGTTTATACTACTGCTAAGAGGGTGGTAATTAGAAATCCAAAGTATTTGGGGGTGTAAGATTCACATATCCAATAACATCATGTGCAAATATCTCAATTATTATTCAGTACTCCCTGTTGTTGTTGGTTACTTTACATTATTATCAGTTTGGTGACATTGGCAATGGTAATGTGTTTGCTTTTATTCTAAAGCTTTAAATCTATGCCTCCCAACTTAGTGCTGGTACTTTTGTTGAATACTATAGGTACTACTAGATCAATAATAGTTGTGATGCAGCTTAATTATCATGCTACGTGGACTACTAAATCAACTCTTCCCCAACTTGAAACTGCACAAATCATACATTCCTAGCGCTATGCGGACTATTACATCTACGCCATCTAGGCCTAGTGCTTGTAAGTACCACATTGTGTCTACCGCCACCTGGCATTCAACTAGCTGATGAGCAAGGTCATATCCGAAGCCGTTGAAGAAAGGTTGTAGGTTAGCCGTCTATATCTTTGTCACAAAAAAAGAAGGGAGTAGATTTCACAAAAGAGCAAATAGAGAATTCAACCAAAATAAATAAATAGAGCAAATAGAGAATTTTTCTATGCACCTTATTTGTCACTTTAAGAGAGATGGTGTGCGGTGAAGCACGTGAACTCTTTATGCAGCGTGCAAGGTAAAATTTACCTGTTATTAGGATGTTTAAGCAATCACGTACGATGATATAACAGGTTAAAAAGTTGAGTTTTTGTAAGAAAAAAAAAACATTTCTAATACAGAAATTGTAGAAATGGTATGAACACAAGTTCCACGAAGAATGGTTCTGCATGCTACTTTTTTT
>JABWDY010024051.1:13253-25435 GCA_013358455.1 Thalictrum thalictroides | reverse complement strand
TAAAATATAATATGAAACAAAAAAATTACTAACCTGTTTGAATGGTTGTTTCAGAGGTTCTTAAGAACTTTCAAATAAACAAAGATCACGAGGGAGGTTCTAAATACGAATTCTCCGAAGAAGAAGAATTATGATTAGGGTTATGAAGACGAGAGAGAAGACATATCATTTCGATATTTCTTCTTTGCCGCATTACCCATTTTCTCTTTCTCTCTCCCGTCTCTATCTCAAAAACAAAACAAAACTATCTGGTTTCCTTGTTTAGCTAATTTTATTAAACATAACCCATTCGTAAATATTTGGATTACGTGAATAAAAATGGTTGGGTTACGCTAATAAAAGTAAATAGTTGGGTTATGTGACTAATTCCATGGGTGTGACTAATATCACTCTTATTATATAGTCGGGAACCTTTTCTATCCCTTGAACGATAACAATGTCCTAGCGCAATTCGGTTTTACTAAAAGAGGGCCTTTTGTGAACAAACTTAACTTAATGGGCTCAAACATACTTTATAGGCCCTAAATAGGGGCCCTTAACAATTTCCATAAAAAAAAACCAATCAAACCTATAAAATTAAATTCTTTCATTAGAACCAGGTTAAAAACCACCACCGCCTCCTTCACGATCACCACGACCGCCACCACCACCACCACAACCTCTATAGCCACCACCTCCATAACCACCACCACCTTCATGACGACCAGTTCGTCTTCCTTTGGTAAGACAATTTCAGTGGGTGGAACAGTGGTGGTGGGGGTAAAGTGAAGCCAGTTCGTACTGGAACTGATGGTGGGGTTGGACCATATGCTATCTCTGCGCAGATTCTGCACAGCGATATCGAAATCTATACCTGCAAATGAACCTGCTCTTATTAAACTCAAGAATGAAAGAAACCCAGATAAGTTATTTCATTTATTTAAAGCAAATGCTGAAAATAAACTTGTTGTAGAGAATCGATTTGCTTTTGAAGATACAGTTTCTCGTCTTGCTGCTGCTCGTAGATTTGATTACATTGATCAACTTCTTGAGCAACAGAAGAGTTTGCCTCAAGGAAGACGTGAAGGTTTTATTGTGAGGATTATAACGTTGTATGGGAATGCTGGAATGACAAAACATGCTGTTGACACTTTTTATAATATGCACTTGTTTGGTTGTTCACAAACAGTTAAATCTTTTAATGCTGCCCTTAAAGTATTGACACAGACTCGTGATTTACAACTTATTCGATCCTTTCTTAATGAAGCTCCCCAGAAATTTTGCATTTCTAGAGATATTTATTCTGTCAATATTGTTATCAAAGCTTTTTGTGAAATGGGTTTTTTGGATTCAGCTTATTTAGTTATGATTCAAATGGAGGAGGAAGGGATTATACCTGATGTAGTTACTCATACCACACTTATTTCTGCATTTTACAAGAATAATCGGTGTGAGATAGGTAATGGTTTATGGAATCTAATGATTCTGAAGGGATGCTACCCTAATCTGGTTACATTTAATGTTAGGATTCAGCATTTGGTAAATAAGAGGAAAGCTTTTTTAGCTAACAAGTTGATGGGTAGGATGTCGCATATTGGCATCAAACCAGATGAACTGACATTTAATTTGGTAATTAAGGGTTTCTTCTTGATCGGGAATGCACAAATGGCCAAAAGGATTTATTCTGCTTTCCAAGCTCAGCATTACAAACCTAATTCCATGATTTATCAAACCATGATTCATTATCTCTGCGAGGGAAGGGAGTTTGATTTGGCGTACACATTTTGTAAGGATAGCATGCATAAGAATTGGTTTCCTAATGTTGATACTGTATGTATGCTGCTTGAAGGACTGTTGAGAAATCCAAAGGGTAAGAAAGCTAAGGTGATCATGACATTAATTCAGGGAAGAGTACCTCCTTACTCTGTTGAAGAAGTCAGGACATTTATTCATTACCTTTGCAAGGGAAAGGGGTTTGATTTAGCGTACGCATTTTGTATAGATAGCATGACTAAGAATTGGTTTCCTAGCGCTGATGCCATTTGTATGCTGCTTAAAGAACTTCCGATAAATCCAAAGGGAAAGAAAGCTAAGGTGCTCATGACATTAATTCGAGGAAGACTACCTCCTTACTCTGCTAAAGAATTGAAGATGTTTGATAACATATTATCTTCTAAACCCAAGATGGCCAGTGGTTGACAGTTTGATGGATTATTTTGTGAAGCTCTGGAATAGCTGTTTCACAGGTTTAATTTCCATTAATTTATCTTTCCTGCTCCTTTTAAATGTAATGTTGTTAATTTGATGAGTTGGAAAACTTAGTGTTCTGGCACACGAGTCACGACCTTCGAGTTTGATGTTGTGGGGATGAGTCCGATCTGTCCCTGTAAAACGATGGACTTGATTTGCAATAACTAAACACACGCAACGTCTTTTGAAACATGTTTTGAAGTGTGGGATGGTTTCCTTTGGAATCAGTGGGCTTTCATTGATATAACTGAACACCAGCGGTTCCTTTCTCTTGTGGACTCTGGTGTCTAACCCAGATTTTGATTCAATAAATTCTGGAGTTATCAGTGGGTATAACTGAGTAGCTTAACCTTTTTGGCCCCCCTTTTGCCAAAGCACCTTTTTGGCCCCCCTCTTTGCCAAAGCTTGATCAGTTTACCTTGCACATCAATCATGTTGTATTCTATTATATGATCTAAAAAGTCCAGAAGAAGCTTTATTCAATCTTTTCTTTGCCTAGAACTCCATAATTAGGATCAATATTACAGCTATCAATAATTTGATTATATGTTCTTAAGTTCCATAATCAAGCTTTACTGCTTAGTTTGGTGTTTGGCAACTATTGATAACTACAAGTATGCATCCACAAATTTAAACAGCCTGCTTACCAATGATTACCAAACACCCTATACATCACGTCGAAATTCCGTTTTGAGCCTTCTTAGTGAAGTTTGATGCATGGTTCAGGTGATAACCATTGGAAGAGAAAGGTATGTTGTTGGTGAGGCTCTATTCCAGCCATCTATTGGAGAATGGCTGTACGGAGTATTTCAAGTGTGTCATTGGAGAACCACCGCCAGCTATTGGAAAACACAGTACTTTGTGGTGGAACAACATCAATGATTGGTACGTATTCCATTCAATTTTTTGATATGGTATGTTTCACTTGATGTAGTATTAACTCGATGTGACCCATCAATAGTGTCGTATGCATTATGTAGTATATATCATTCCTCAATCATTGTTATCAGCAAATTTTGATTTTTTATTACTCCCTCTTTACAGAAAGGGTAGATGGACCTGGCTTGCACTATTTATCTGGTGTCAAAGCCTCTTGTCTAAAATCTGATGTAATGACATGTATGAGGAAATAACTAGCTGCTAGTTATAAGATAATATCAAGCAAAGCAATAAGACAGTGAATTCATCATTATTATCATTTTATTTTTCAATCATCTCTAAATGTGTGCTGTAACTCTTAAATCCTTTTTATTGGGGGTTCCTGTTTAGGTTTTGAAGAAAGGTTCCAGAAGGAATGTAATCTATGTTCATCTTCCATACAGCCTTCCCTTGTAAAGGTATTTCTTAGCACTTGGATGATTTTATACCTCGTCCATTTGAGTCCAACATGTTTTGCTATCGTAACTTTCCTATGCCAGTAACAATGTTTCAAGGGCTTGCTGACAATATCTATTTAAAACTTGTTTATGTTCTCTTGTCACTATTTTATTAATTAGAAGTATGACATATTCAAATGGCTAGTATGCAGTTACCAGAGAAAACTGCTTTCTCTTGAAGAACACAAATAGTAAAACACCAATGTCTTTAAACTAAAACTGCTATGTATCTTATTTGAAGAGAATTTTCTAGCACCCCTAGTCTCGATAAAAGCTAACTTGCCCATTAAGATTTTTATTTGGGTGAGAGTAAAGAGAGGAGTAAACATGGACCAAGGATGAAATCATTTAACTAGGCGTTCTTGCATCACTCACCTCTGCTGAGAAAACGCTTGTCCATGAGCTCATGCTCTGCATTATGATCACGATAACCAAAAAGCTGCAAGGAATTCAGTTGTAAGGACTATATCCACAATAACAACAACATGTTCAGAACTGCATCAGGACTAGAATCAATTAGCTAAACCCCATTCAGATTCGGGTCTCGACTTCACAACTGGGGTTTTGAGTATACTAGAACCATTGAGGAAAGGGGCATCTGGACAAAAAATGGTAAAAAGCCATACTTGAATTTAATACTTGAGAAAAGCCGGACATTTCTTTATTGCTGATTAAATAGTTTGGACTTTTCGTATGACCTATGAAAGGGTAGATAAGATTTTAATTCTGTTTCAATTCTGTAAAATATTGCCTATAATTTGCCCAAAATGTTACAGTTGGAAAATGCATAGTTGGGCAGCTTTCAGTTAGAGCAGACATTATAGTTTATTTGATCATGGGAAATTTGTCATTATTCTGCTCTTGTTCATTTGCTTTACATGCTCCTGAGTATATGCCAGAGAACATGACCAGGAACTCGGCATGGATGGGAGGTGCTATACTTGCTAAGGTGGTCTTCCCTCAAAACCAGCATGTGACTAAGGCAGACTACGATGAAACATGACCATTCGATTGTTCATCGAAAGTGCTTTTAGGAAGAAGTCTTTATAGTCCTTTTTTGTGCCTTAAGACTTGTGGTATATCCAGTTTGGCCTTTTAAGGGTCTGAGTCAGTTCTTGGGTGTATCGTTTAAAGGCTTCAGAGTAAACCATATCTGCTTAGGTGTATTTGAATCAAGTTAAATTTGGTGTCCGACCTTATTGACCAAGACACGAAACAGTGGAAAAAAGATCTTCTAATACAATGTTTTGATGATTTAACTATTAATGAAATTCTTAAAATTAAAATTATTAACAAGAACTAAGAAAAAAACAAAGTTTTATTGGACTTTAGAAAAGAATGGACTAATTTCTCGGTTAAATCTGCTTATAATTGGTTTGTTTCTAACTTAAACTCTAAAAAATATCATGAAAACATTCCTAAAAAACAATGGAATATAATATGGAAGCTTAATACTCCACGAATAAAATTATTTTTATGGAAATTTTTATATAATATTATACCTACTAATGATTTTCTTTTCAGGAAAAACATCTTAACTTCTAGTTCTTTTCCTAGGTGTAAGACTAATATGGAAAATTCTATGCATGCTCCGTATACTTGTCCTTTTGTACACCCTGTTTGGTTTGCTTCTTCATTCTGTTTCAGGTGTATATCATGGGATGAGACCTTTTCAAGTTTTCAGTGAAAGACTTAGGGCCCGTTCGGCAACAGACCCAGAATGCATTCCTTGACTGCCAGAAAGGCGGAAAGGAATAAGTTAGTTCAGTAACATAACCAAACGGAATTCCGAAAAAGTCGGAAAATGCATTTTTTCGGCAAGTTTTTTTGTCTAGCTTTTCCGACTTTTTCGATCAGCAACTTGGTGAGAAATTCATTTCTAACTTATACCTTCTTGCCGGACAGGCCCTCAAGCAGTTACTGATCCGAAAAGGCGGGAAAGTTAAAAAAAAATACTTACCGAAAAAATGTATTTTCCGACTTTTTCGGAATGTATTTTGGTTTGGTTACCGGACTAACTTACCACTTTCCGCCTTTCAGGCAGTCATGGAATGCATTCTGGGCCTATTGCCGAAAGGGCCCTTAATCTTATCGTTTCTCAATACCTTTGATAAATCAGATTTCATCGATAAATTGTCATATTTTGCAAACAAAGCGTACTTTATTTGGATACTTTATAAAATGATATATATTTAGTGTTTAAAGCATATCCAATTTTTCCTTTTTGTTTTTGCTAATGTAAAGTAGTTAATGAGTTTGAACATTTTTCTTAATGTTTCAGCTTGGGTAGAAAGAGAATGCGCCGAGAAAAAGATACATCGGAGATCTTAAAGTTGGATGTCAAGCAAACAACATAACTTGTAAGTTTCTTAGTTGCCCATCATGTCTTATATGTGATTGTCAGGTTCTTGGTTAAAATAATTTCCAATAGCTGTTTCAAATTATCATTTGGAAATGGCAGCAAGAAATTAAGGGATAATTTATATCTTTTCTGTATGTGAAAAAATTGTTGGAGTGTTTGATTGATCCCTCCCCTTTGAAAACAGTCGAAATTTGGAAAATTTAAGAATCTGGGATAAGGCGTTGTTGATGTTGTTATTATCCCATATTTGCCTGTTCCCTTTGGAATGACTAATTGATTTTTGTTTCTTTGTTTTCGGACTATTTGTTTTATTGGCTAGCATCCTAGAACAGACTTAATTGTTTTTGGCATCCAATATTTCATTTGATATTTTACGGTAATACAAACGACATGCATTATTTTCATGGTGTCTGTGTATATTGATGAGCGACAACCTATAGAGATATATTTTCTAATGTGGGCTTTGCTTGATATGCTAGAATACTTTGCAATTATAACATAAGCCTGTCGCACATATCTTTCTGGGTGGTTAGAGTGAGCAATTAGTCAATTATTCTCTTTAATCTTTTCCTGGGAGTGTTCGTGAAGGATATTGCCCGCTTCTTTCATTCTCTACTACAGTACTTGTTATGTTCTTTGGTTTTATTTTCCACAAAATTTTTCTTAGGTCTTGTCTCCCTAACTTATAAAGATTTCAACCAAACCCACCACAATTAAAGATTGTGATCTGGATTCCTAAAAAGCTGACGTATAGGGTTACAATATTAAATATGATCCAGGTACGGTGCCCTGTAGAAGGAGCTCTGTGCTAAAGTCAGTGAAGGATCCAGAATTAAAGTAAAAAATTAGCATTTGGAAAGCTTTATGGTTTCTAATTCAGTGAACAAATCATCTTCCTTCTCTATCATTTCTCGGTGCACTACGTCATCAAAATGTTTTTGACTAGGTATGGTGTCCAACTGTCCATCTCACAGTTGGTCTATGACATAAAATAGGTTGGCTTGTACTTGTGAAATATGTATCACCACATACAACATGCGGCACACATAAAAATAATTCTGTTATTGGCTAAAATACAGTAGCTTGCTATATACTGCTTTTGGGCTTGATTGGGTGGGTCAGGTCTTATTCTTGTCAAGTTTACCATTCTCTTCCAAAATTTTACTCAATAGATACCAGGGTGGGGACGAAGTCTCGTACTTTTTTGAAATGAATACCTCATTATGGTCTAGTGAAATAATAGTCGAGTTTTTGGATTGGTTGAATTGAGTTTTGGATTTAGTTGAAATGAGTGACAGATAAGTTTAGCATAGTTAGCATACTAAACTCAAGTGTCTAGACTTTTGTCTTATCGTATCCAGTATTTTTTAGGGGTAAAGAATCAGTGAGTTAGCCTTTTGCGTCTACGCTGGAAAGAATTACGTGAAGAGCTAGTAAGCCCCCCCTTTACAATATCTGTTCCAAGTATAATAATCCTCCAAGTCATTTAGATGAAGCAAAATATATCATCTTGCTCATTTGTAGAAGACTAGGAGAGTAATCCCATTTGCAGTTCTGTTACTGCAGTTAACACTTGTTTAATCCAAAAAGATGCTGTTAGCCTGTTATGGATCTCCATTTCTTGAAAGGACAGAAGAAATATATGGACTGAAGCTCGGAGCATTCCTGAAAAATACTTCCACTCCTGCACTACCAAACATTTCTTCCTTCAACTCATATCCTGCAACTAAAGCTGTTCATTTTAGATTTTGATTGAAAGGCTAAAGCATGCATCTCAAAAAATCTGATTATCTTCCTTCTAATTGAGCTGTCTTGTATTCTTATTGCTTCAAGAATCTGTTAATGTTTTTGCGTCTTTCGAACATATCTGTCCTAAGATTGTCAAACACCAATAAAGCTTTGGGTTATTAAATTTTTTTTTAATATTGAATACCATTCATTCCATTAAGATAAAATAAAAACCATAGTCTTAAACATATTACATACTTATAAGTCGTGGGTACATCTCATCATAAAGTCATCACTAATAATAGATCTTAAATCGGCTGGTAAAGCATCATTCTGTTTGATCCATCCAAGGAGTCGATTATGAGTTGCTTCCTTGGCTAGCTTGTCCGCCACTTGGTTTACTGTTTTTTTTTTCCCCTAGTGTTCATCGCATTCTTCTAGCCATCCTTGCATTTTACCAAAGTTGACTTCATCCTCCAATTTGCCTTTTTGATGTCCTGCATTGCATTTGTGATTATCTGGGAGTCCACTTGGATCACTGTCTGAGAAATATGCAATGTGTTAGCTAAATGAATACCAAACATAAGAGCTAGAGTTTTAGCCATATTGTTTGTTGCAGAGCCCATATGCAGACTATATCCATCAACAAATTGACAGTAATGGTTTCTAATGAGCCTTCCAATGCCAATTTTTCCTGAATTTCCAATGCAGGCAACATCTGTGCTCAAGATAATCCAGTCTACAGGTGGCAGACTCAATTGAACTAATATTTCTGAACTAGAACAGTGTTTGGGTGATATGTGTAGACCAAGCTTTAATTATAAAATTTACAGAAAGAATAATATGGTTGACAGGTTTGGAGATGTTAGAAAAAATAGTATCATTCCTAGACTTCCATATTTGCCAACAAGTAGTACTCATGAGAAGAGAGGGGATAATGCAGCTGAGATTATGTTGTGTTCTATTGTTCAATCCAATTATCAAAGATATAAGCTTGGAATTGGGAGGGAGAACTAGAAGAACCCGAGAGTTTCCCAAACAGTTTGTGCATGGCTACAATCCCAGAGAATGTGCTTCAAAGTTTCAGGGTAGATCTTACAGTAGGAAACAAAATAAATCATCATTAGCAATGTAGATAAAATACAAATATGATTTTGTTGGTAGCCTATCATGCCTACAGAGCCAGAGGAAAAAAAAAAATAAAATCCTTGGAGGGATGTTATGAATCTTGATATTATTAAGGACTCTTGCTTTTGGATTGAGAGAATGGTCTGTTAAGTACTTAAGTGTTGATAAACATACTTTGTAGTGACTTGGCCACTTGAAGTTAGTGGCCAAATAAGTGAATCAGGGAGGCCTAGTGGGTTTGGCATGAAAGGTTTAATGAGATTGAAGACGTAGGAGGGTAGAAATTGACTCAAATGAGTCAGATCCCAATTTGATTAGTGTGATCAAAGCAGATGGGCACTTTATTTTTCAAATCTGAGGAAGGTGGTAATAAGAAACACTGTTCAGTGTGGGGTTTTTCAGTGCAGCAACAATCCCGAACATTGCTCTTTTGCCATTGTTAATCTCCCATTGGAGTTTAGTTTCGAAAGCTTCCTTTCCATAAAGAATTTCTCTCCATCGCGAAGGTATACCATTTTTGGGTCCATGTCAAGGAAGACCTTATCATTTTGGTACTTAGCTTTTAAAACGTTACTCCAGAGTTCATCTTTTGCATTAAGGTACCTCCATGCAAGTCTGTTAAGCAAAGCTTGATTTAGATGTTTTGCAGATCTAATGCCTAGTCCACCTTTATGTTTTGGGAGGGTACAAGTTTCCCACTTCAGTGAGTGAACTCTTCTTTTCTTTATTGTCGAGCTCCAAAGGGGATTCTTATTGATTTAATCATACTGAAAGTGGACTGAATAAGGGTAACTCGACCAACTCTTGAGACATACATGCCTTGCCATTTCCATAGTCTTTGATTAAGAGAATGAATGACTTCCATATGAGTATACTTAGTAGTTTTTCCATTATATATAGGTGTACCAATATGCTTACCCTTACAATTGTTTTTAGAGAATGAATGACTTCCATATGAGACATACATGCCTTGCCATTTCCATAGCAAGATGTATTTTTATCTTTCGTTTTCGTTGAATTCAATGTCAGTATTAATCCTTAATGAATAGACTGAGTTATCCTTGCAAAAACGGGACTATCCTTCAGATGTAAAGTTCTAAAACACAATTTTCTTATGAAGGACAACATATTTTTAAAAGTTGTATGTCAAAGTTTTCCTACCAGTTAACATTATAGGAAGAAAGCAAGAGATGCACTAAAGAGATTTCAAACAGAGGAAGGAAAAGGAAATAGATGAGTTCACCAGTGTTGAAGCTATTGATGACAATGACGAAGATCCCTTGTTGTCCAAGGAGGATGGGTTGGAGGGGGAGGAGTTGTCCGTGAGGTTAATTCGGTGGGGGGTGTTATTTGTTTAGAATCGGGTCTTAGGTGTACTGGGGGATGAGGTCTTCACTTGTTTAGCTGCTGGCAAATTTTTCTTGGAATTATATTTGATGTAATATTTTATCAACGAATGCCTTTTATTTATATAAATATAGTTAAAATAGGAGTGTAAAATTCAATTGTTTTCTACAATGAGCATTATATGACTATGTTGTGCTTTCTCTATTCGTTTTCTGCTTTTTATATGAACATGTATTATATATAAACTTGTAAATCTCATTTTGGTACTTAGCAACTGTCTTTTCTTGAGATTAGTATAAAGCTTGTCAGGGCTATATTGTCTTATTAAATTTTAAAATTTCTTAATGGTTTGACCGAAGGCAGGGACCAAATCTTGTGGTAGATAGTCTGACTTCTTTCTACCAAAAAGGCAAAGAAAGAAACGAAGAGCAATGTTTGTTAGGACTTAGGACTTAGGCCTACACTTGTGTTGTGTATATTGGTAGCTGGATCAAGGATCATTGCAAGTATATCTTTTTGTGGGTGTGTGTCCGTACTTATTATGTTTGGATGTATCTTTTTTTTTTCGCTGATTATGTTCCTTGACTCGTTATAAGCTCCTAAGTTATGATTCTTCTTGTGATGACATATATCAGGGGCGAATTGTGTCTTTGATAGTGAAACTGTTGTTCTCCGTTTCTAGCTCTGCGGTATTGTGGAATCAGCGATTTACAGCTTAAATCTACTTAGTTTGTTTGAGGCAGAAATCCTAAATGCTAATGATTTGCTGGAACCTCTAAGTGTGTTGGAGTTGTTGTATGAGGTAACACATTATTTATTTACATTATTTAATTCCACTTCTGCCTTCGCAGAGAAACAGAAAAATAGGGGCCTGGCTGTAGATCAGGGTGATTTTCTATGTAACATATGGTTCAGATATTATCTGGGTTTTTTTGTTTTGACAAAGAAACATAATTTATTTGCAGCTTATTTTTCGTGGATCAAATTAAGTATGCAAGTTGCAGGTTCTTGTTGAATTTGTTAGTTTAACCCTACGGTCATTTCCTTTCCACCTTGTTAGTCCTTGGTATATCATTGGGACACATGTCAGACTGGGCAGAATCATACTCAGGCCACATTGCTTTGTAGGCATTACAAACACCAATTGTAAATTGAAATCAGTCCCTATCTCCAACCATTTTGCAAGGGGTCCTTCTTTTATAGCTGAAATTTGGTATCTTTTAGTAATTAGGTTGCTTAATCACCAGGCTAAAAGCCTTGAACTTGTTGCCTGACCATTGTTGCAAGTCTTTTGCTGTCTCGAGTCATCGGTCTGGTTTGTGACCACGGTTTTACCTAGTGCATATCTCAAACTGTTAGTTCTGTCAAAGTTATTGGAACTGCTTGAGTTGAGGGAAGGCTTCCAAAACTTGCACAATCCTTGTAGTACATAGAAGCATCACTGAGACACCAAAGAGCTCCAATCCTTTCCCAATGGAAGCACTTGACTTCATGCATTTCTCTTCATTTTCTCAAAGTGAAGATTATCAATTTTGAGGGTTACGCCCAATTCTCATATTCTCTGTGATTGAACAAATCTTGGTAGAATTTAGCGAGGAACCCATTACAGAAGAGCAGGTGGTGCAGGCCCATACAAATATGCAAAGGTGATTAAAACAAGGGCCATACTTCTCTCATCTTGGGTAATGGTGCTACGACTATCAAATCAATAGGCTAGCAAGGGTTATTTCAAACATAAATGATATTACTCTGGCCCTCTTCAAAGTTCAAAGACACCTTTATTTTGCTTTTTTGTTTCCACTTGATTTTGTTAGGCCATCTCTAACGGGGTTGGCAAACCTAGGATTTTATGCAAAACTATTTATAACTAGTTAGAAGTGATGTTTTGTAAGAAGGCGTAACCTATTTGTTATACTTTTTGTCAGATTTCTAAGTTTCATGCCAGTCAGACTAGCGTGGATAAAAAACAAATGCTTTTGTTCAACATTAGTAAAAAAATAAAAAAATTGGTT
>JABWDY010024041.1:12357-31389 GCA_013358455.1 Thalictrum thalictroides | reverse complement strand
ACGAGAGATGACTATACATTTATACAATAATCAACATAAAAAAAACTGACAGAGGTCTGTAGGGAGCTACTGGTAGTAGATAAGTGAACTCATATTTCACCATCTTGATTTAGCACCTCCTGAAGTTGAAATTATACTCCAGTCAAGTACTATATCCTCAAATTTTATTCTTTCGTTTCTCCCACATGTTCTATTCGGTTTCAACGGTTTGTCACCATCAACGATCCAAAGCCATCTTGATTTGTCACCATCAACGATCCAAAGCCATCTAAAATTGACTTGAAAATTTGTTTGTATATAATAAAGCATAAGATACAGTCACTTCTTCAAGTTTAATCATAATATACTAGCAAGGGGATTGATCAAAATAATTAAGAAAATGTTTTGATGTTCCGGTTGGGCAGGGACGGCTTAAAACGTTTGGTGGCCTTAGACATATTAAAAGTGAGGCCTCTTCAGTATTAACAAATTTCAAAAATTTTACTTCTATAAGTGAAAGGATTTAATTAATAAAAATTAATGCTACAAAATTGAGCTTGGGAAACTAAATGTGGCCCAATAAACTTCTTCAATTACCATTAATAATACCTGTAAAATAGGGGAAAAAATCTTTAATCCAAATAGATGAGAAAAAATCTAATTAATCAACTAAATGTGGCCCCAAAAAGAGATTAGGGGCCTTAGGCAGCTGCTTAATCAGCCTGAACATTGGAGCCGCTTCTGCGGTTGGGAGATGATCTATTTATAGTGTGAGAACAAATGAAGCAAGGCATATGCATATCTATTTAGTGCATCTCAATGGTTTAGCATAAAAAATTATTATAAGTTTTTTTAGCTGTTTTTAAACCCCAATGGTTTGGATAGTGAAAAAACAGATATTCAATTGGATGGAGGAACAAGAGATTTTATGTGGCGGTATACAAGTGTTGTCACTGCGGTGGTAGATTGACTCATTTTGCAGTAACAGACATGCTTATTTTTAATAGTCTTTGTCGCACGAATAGATAATCTTCCATGTCACTGCAGGTATCATTGTTTTCAGACACATATTTTGCTAACATCAACCACCATTTCAGTGTCCATCTCTGACTAACACCAGTCGAAAGAGCCCTAAGTCCATCTGCAAGGCTTAAAGCGACCAAGTAGTCCAAAATCTCCGTTTCTGTTGGACATTCTTTTCCAGAAAGTTGGTCCCTGAACTTTATTAGAAAAGTTGTTTGTTACACCCCAAGAAGGGCACTCAGTGAGGGACACCACCCAGTCTAAAAAGCCAAAAACAGGTGGTAAGACAGATCGAAACAGAAGAAACACAATAACGAAGATCATGCCTTGGCCTTTAGAACCGTGGAGTCAGTCTTCAAGGATTTTATTGTCATATATGATTTCATTTCTAGATTGCTATACAACCCAAATGATACTATTGTAAGTTTGTAACCAGTCCGCAACCTCGCATAATTCCATGACACCAAGCTGCTAAAAATAGCAGCTGGGGAAATCCTTGAAAAGATTAAGGATACAAAGGGAGTCAAGTCACAGAACTGTTGTAGCTGCATTTATCCTGGTTAAAGTGTTTCCAAATTTGCCTTTGCTACTAAAAAAATCCTTGATTTGCAAACTTCCCCAAGTGGGACACCTAATTGACAATTAACTGTGATCGTCCCAGCAATTGCTACCTCATTCAAATTCTGGGGGTGTTTCATTCATGACAAATTGAATTATACTCATAACCGTAATCAGTTTCACGACCCAGTGCTCCTATTTCTGTTTGTCTTACCTCACATACATTAAAAAGGAGCTCCTCAACGGCTATATGTATTGTATTATATTTACACCATTTTTGCCTCATTCGTATTAGTATACCTTTTGTTTGCAAAGACAACTTCTGAGTATTTTATTGTCCTTTACATAAGTTGGTTGCTGACATAGTGGCTATTTCCAGAGGAAACACTAGAGGCAACAAATGAGGCTATGATGGTGCTGCGCAGCAGTTTTGGTTTGAGTTGTTGGAAAAGAATACCGAAGATTAAAAGCTCACGTCTTCTATTTAAATTTTTCTTTGAGAAGTTGTAAGGACCTTATATTTTCTCAATGACTATGTATGAGTAAACTAGTGTAACCACAAAATTTACACAGATCAAAATCAAGTCCAAAAAGGTATTGGAGCTTATAGTCTCACATGGCAATTTGCGCTTGATACCAGTCCTGTGTAAAAGGTCCCTGGCAAGAGCATGAGTAGAAAAAGGTGTCTGTAGACATTCGTTTATGTCGTTTGCATTCTCTTGGGACACATTTAAGTTAGTTTAATTAATTTGGAGGCGTTGATGTTGTTTTCTTGACCAGGGACACCTTATCCTGTGGTACTTTTGTATAATTGCTTTTTTGTACTAATTTATATTCGGTATTTTGGTTTGTATTTCACTTTGTATGTTGCAGTCAGACTGTCACTTCCAAGCTACAAACTATCAATGTGCAAACTGAGATTCGTACCAGGATTTGGTTCTCTCTATTTGTTGTGGTTCGACATTGGGTATGTTCTGCAAAAGGTATACGGTTGCCTTGATTCAAATAAAATCACGACTAGTCTTGTTAAACATGGCATCTACCTAAGTGGTGAGTTATGTGCTACACTGCCCGTTACAGTACACTGTCCTCCATTCACTAGAAGAGACATTGAATGTTACATCTCAACGAGGAAAGCAACCACCAGGGAAATAAGACAACATGGTGAAAGACATTCCAGATGTTGAACAGAGCTTTTTGGCATGTTCCGCACTTCCACCAAGTGCACAACAAATGATATATATAGAGGTCCCTGTTTGTGTTGCAATGTTGACTATCTTTTTTGCCTCTGTTTCTGTTAGCAAAAGCAGGGCACGGCTGTTCCTATAAATATATATTTTTATTTGAAATTAAAAGACCTCAAAAGGTAGACAACCATAGAAGTATAGAACTATATTTTTCACTTCTCAAATTGCCCAAATGCTCAGACCGACATCCTGTCATCCCGAAGACCCCAGCTAGATCAGAGTAGATTGTCCCATACTTGTTCTTTCCATTCTCCTAAACCAAAGAGAAATGCTTTGCCCAGCTTTTCATACAATCAAAACATGTTTCCTGTTACAATTTGATACCGTCACTGTCTGAATCAAACTACTTTAGTAAAACATGGAAAAATTACTATCGGAACAACATTTAAGGGAATAAAGGTATGGGTTACATTTTACATTAGCCCCACAAACAGAGGCACAGGCTACTTTAAAAATCAATAAACAGATTATATTAACACAATTAACTTGATATCCTTCAACCCCGACAGAGGTTCGTTGACCAATGATGTTGGCAGATCTCAAACTTCTCCTCTCAGATGCAGAAAGAAATGCTTTCTTGCAAACTTAGCAGCGTTTCAACGAACTTCCCACATTAGCTTACCATGAAAAGCAAACTCAAAAGTTGAAATGTAAGAAATGAATATGAACACTGGATCAACATGGAACACTCTTACAACCTTTGGATCAGTGGAGGAAAAATCTCTCTTTGCTTCTCTTTCTGTGGCAATTGCTAGGGATACCAGAAGTGTACAGGGAAGTTCCTTGACCAATGTATTTCAATATTTGATGACATGGCGGCGCAGCCAAAGCTCATACATGACCATATGGAATGCATCATACTTTATGGGAGGTGTATTCCAGTGGAAGTGCTTCTGGACCTGAATACATTTCAAAAAGAAGATATAAGATTCAAGTTTTGACATTCATAAAAATCTTCCTGCATAATCCAACTACGTACATATTTGATATATAGAATACTACTCAGAATCCATCTTTTATTTCTATTGTATCATTTTGGAACTACTTTTCCATCCAAGCTAAACATGAACATGAGAACAAGGAAAAAAAAAACAAAGGAAAAAGAAAGTGAAGTATGAACTAATAATATTTTCCTGAACTGGAAGAAAAAAATTACAGTTATTCTGTTGAATATTTTTGTCATTTCGGATCATACCTTGACTAAGTTGGTATGTAGCGCGACAAATTCCTCATCAGGTATCTCTTTCAGAATGTACTTCAGCTGGTAGACATCGCTCTCCTTGAGTATCACAGAGAACTTACGCCAATTGAGGATATCGTTGAACGGCAAGTCATAGTAATCAGACAAGATAACTGCGAAAGAAAGAGGTAAAGTTGGGCAGCAAAGTTTACTTTTGAAATCAGAGGGAAAAGATTCAAAGCCATATGAATAGAGGTGTAAGATTATTCAGTTGACAGAATGGAGTTTGATTCCTTTGTGGAATAAAACTTTATGTTTTAACACATGAAAGCTGTGTCATAAACATAGTATGGCCACCTATTTGACCATCTCACATTCTCACCCTATTCATCTTGGGAATAACTAATGCAATACACACAAGGATTAAGTAACAAGCGAGATGAGGTAATCTGGACACGCCTCAAAATTGGTCCAAATCAGCATGCCCAGAGGGAAAAAACCACCATTGGAAGAAAGAATCTGGGTAGTTAACCTATGAAATAAGCTCAGAAGTCCTTTCGCATGCTTATATAGTAGCCTCTTAATGGATCACAACCCTCCCGATCCAGATTCAGGTCAGAACTGACCCATGCACGGGTCATGTATAAGGACTTAGGCAGACCGATAAAAGAATCGTAAAAGGAGAAAGAACAAAAGCAGGGAGTGGACCTGCAGAGAGTATAAAGAATAATAGTAGTATAAAATGGAAAGCTGAGGCAGGTGACACTGACACTAGGAAAATTTGCGTATGATACATAAGTAATATGGGCATGACCACTACATCTTTCTTAGTTTTTTATATTTGTTTCGATTAATGTTTCCTACTTCAACTACGAAGCCTTTCCTTGTTGGTCATTTTGGATTAAAGGAAATTGCTTCTTCTTCCCTATTGAAGAGTCCTAATTTCAAATTTTTAGGCTTTTTCCAAATTTATTTCTATATTAGTATCCTTATAACTATTAAAGTTTTCAAGTATCCTTCGAAATATATATTAACTGCAATTTATCTTTTGGGCAACTAGTATTTTTTGGGTTCCTTGAAATATTCGGGTCATTAACAGAACTGAAGAAAGTAGTAAATAGTAGTATAGTACTGTATAACAGATGCGAGCAAATGCACTTCATTATAGACATATTACAAAAGGATATGAGAGTAATTTCTAACCAGGAACACAGCCATAGTGAATTGAGTCTCCAATGCGAGCACTATTGACTTGGGAACCTCCAGGGCAAATGCAAAATTTAGTCTTGTAATAATTCTTCTGGTAGAGCAGATGTCCAGAAGCCCTATTTATTCGGCTGCTTTTGACTACAAGTTCTGTGTCATTTTCCCATACCTTTGCCAATATAACTCTTATCTTGGAATTACGAGATCCAGCCCAATAACCAAGCATTGTCCTGCAAAATATGTTTGCTTTTAAATGCCAGTCTAACCATTATTCCATAATGGGTTTGAGTGTGCATGAATGTATTGCTTAACTGATCAAAAATTTTGGTTAGTATTTAAGATCTTAATTAGTTACACCTTTTACAGGAAATAAGATCTACACCATGATTAAAAAATATAGGAAAAGATACTTTTAAAAATCACAAAAATCTATGAAGTGGAAGAACTTAATGCTCTGACACATAAAATCTCGTTAACCAATAAAATGACAATAGCACACAACTTATCAATCAGACGCTTGACATTTATGCTTGCCAATAAATGACGATGCTTTAGTCATATCCTATTAACTATTAAGTAAACTCGTGTACCATCCGATATAAGAACATTCTGTTCCAACATACTAAGCAAATATAAGAAGCCATTACAAAAAATAATCTACTACTAGAAAACCCCATACAAATTTTCTTCATTTTTAACTTAGATAAGCTGAATGTACTCCAAAAGAAAGAAGTATATAGATGATAGCTTGAGATGACCTATGAGGAGCACATGGTAAAGTTTGTATGTAAAAGAGCTTGGCAGCCTAGTAAAGTTTGTTACCTGTTCTCTAGGTCGTTCCCACCTTCTGGAAGAGGGAATGGCTGCAATATTTGAGGCAAAGCAACATCTTTATGTGGGATGAACCCCACATTATAACTCGGCGAACAAACAACACGAATCGAATTTTTAACAAGATATGGAACTCTTTCAGTTGCCCTAACACCAACATCCTGACAAGCAACAAAGAAATGGTCTGCCCCCAAGGTTCTATTCCAATAAGGGTACTTCGACCTTAAGAGTTGAACATACTCATCCACAATTATCGTCATATTATCATAAGAAGTGCCCTACAAGTAAAAAAACCATCAACAAATTATTAAATATTTTTTGTTTTTAACTTCAACACTGAAATTGAAAATTTAATTTACACAAACATACCTTCCCTCTCATCTTGTGACAAGAAATAGGAATGAAGAAAAGATGAGCTTGATCTGGATCATCAGTAAGAAAATGACTTTCTCTAATATTCTTAAAGAAATAACCTTCACTTGCATACTTGCCAGTAATCTTTCTAGGTGTTTGATAAAATGTATTTGGATCTCCATCTGGATATATAAAAACCTTGAAATCCTTCTCCATTGCGGCATAATTGAGCTTAAAAACCTCTGGAACATGATAAATATCAGTGAATTCAAGTGTTTCTCTTGAAACAGGTTCTAAATCCTGCTTCTCAGTAATGCTTTCCAAATTTTCCCGATTACTTGACACAAGATCATCTGAATCCGAATTCGAAATCACCTCCTTCGGACTATTTGAATCTGAATCTGAATTCACCTTTATTAGACATCAAAACCTGCTTAAAACACTGCGAAATCCGAAAACAAGAAACACAAAAGCAAGCTAAAGAGAGAATCGAAGAGAGAAAGAGAGATTACCTTTGGCAAGATTGAAGGGCGATCTGCATCTTGGGATGAGTGTAATGAACGGAGATTTGTTGGAGAATAAATGGAATTGAAAGATATAAAAAAGAAGGAAATTAGGGCTAATGAAGCCAAAGTAAGAATAGATTTCTGTAACGAACACGAAGAAGAAGGAGAGATTGTTGTAGGTTGAGTTAGTTTTCCCGCCATTTTTGTTTAGTGTTGGAGTTGGTTTCTTCGCTTTTGATGGCGGTGATGAAGAAGACTGGAGTCTGGAGGAAGAAGGAAGTAGCGTTTGCTCTTCGTCTTGCTGCTTTGCGTCAGTTGATTGCAGTTAGTTGATGTCTCATAGGGGTATTTTAGTCAAATAAAAAATAAGACTGGTTTTGATCGGCTTTTATAAGATGGGTCGGATTACAAACCACAACCTATATATGAAAAGAGCAGATTGGAATCCGATTGTTCAACCAGGGGCCTAGGGCAGAGAACCTGACGAGACCAATTGTTGTGGCTGCAACCAATGCCAAAATGCTCGAACCTAGCATTATTTCTAGCACTATTGTGGAATATTAGAGGTTTCTTCTGCAAGAATTCTTGCCAAAAAAAGAATCATCCACATAGTTGCAGAATCAAATATAGGTGACACTGGAGCCAAGTGAATGAACTCCCTGTGTCGAGTGGGTGGCAAAAGTTCTAACGGGCGGTGTACCAATGTAGAATCCCGTTACATACTCGAAATCTGCTGGCAATGTGAACCATAAATAGTTTTAATTACTTGAAAATAATTACCAGGGGTGGAACAAGGGGTGCATACATATAAGTTACAGAGAACTATGTTTTTTTTTAGAATAAACTTATCAAAAACTTTAGTAGTGAGACTTTAATCATCTGCACAGTACAAAGGATTAATAGAAATGACATCATTGAACAGATCATAACCTATATGAAAGTTCTGTTGTTGAAAATTTCCCAAAACAGAGATGCCATCAGTAGGGAACATGGCCAGACAATGTATATTTCCTCCGACGTTAAACCATGTATTCCATAAAGGCAACTGCATGTCTACACCAGTGAAGTGCAACGTTATAACTGGGGAAAATTTGAGATCTATCCAATTATATTCGTAGCATAAACTGAAATGTTTTTCTATTGGAATTACTACTCTCTTCAAGTTTCGCAGTTTTTCTGCCAACACGTCAGATAATAATGTGAATGCAGTCCTTTTAAGAAAAGTAAAACGTGTTCCTGAATCAATGATGAAACCACTTTGTCCAGAACTTGTTATGTTAAAAGTTCCGTTTGGGATAGGAAGAGTGGTATTGTCTACACTAATACCTTCAAAGTTTATGTAGTAAAAAGAATTGAAGATGACTTCAGATACTAGTATTGGATATAGAAGCCGCATAGCCAAACATTGCATAGCCATTTGCATCAAGTTCATTGTATTCTCCAAAGCAATATGCAAATTTGTCAAAATTCAATTGTTCAATAAGGGAATCATAACGATTCCTCACAGACCCATTACTCCTGGTATCCCTTCACCCCTTACGCTGATGATATTGTCGTGGCTGCAACCAAAGATAAAGTTCTGCGCCGAAGCATTATTTCCATTACTATCATGGAACAGTAGTTTCTTCTGCAATATCTCCCTTCATAAAAGAAGTGTCAGCATAGGTAATTTGATACTGAAAATGGTTAGAACTACATTGATGGTTGTCTATTATCTTACAAGGATATCGCTTAAAAGTAGATGACTTTGCAGGGTCAAATATGGGCACTTTAGTCTGACTGTAACAATTGAACTGATGTCCGATTGACAAGCTTGGATGAGAAACCAGTAGGTCTAGAGGTTGATGCATGGTAAGATGACAAGCAAGAAGAAAGAGATGTGAGTGAGGAGAAAAGCAATATGAATGATAGAGCAGACAACATTGCAGTAATATGACTGACAGAGAAACCCAGAATGAGATATATGTAATTCCAAAATGTATAATTTAGAATTGTATCTTATATAATTAATTATTAGTTGGCTAACATTCTAACAATGGAATAACATTTCAGCACAGATTTTGTGTTTATTGTTTTGTAATAAATGGTAAATGTTGGTTGTTATGGCTTCAATTAATTGTGGCAAAATATATAGAATGAATCCAAAAGATATTTCCAAATAATTGCCAGCTTCTCAAATCTCTAATACCAAATCAATATTGATATAGTATATCTAATAGTAACAAATTGGATACCAATAAAAAAAAAAGAATTGGATATTTCCAAACAAATATGCACTTGCCTATTGCGCCATCCTGCACTAGTACCCATGTCAGCTTGTATACCTTAGAAGGAAAGGCTCTACTTCATGGAGGTAGGTTCTTGCTTGTACCTGTTTCTCCCCATTTTGCTTCTTCTTAAGTATGTAACCAGCCCATTTATCTAGCATTTTACTGAGTTCCTCCTGCTTTCTGGCTGAAACATTCCATTTACTCATTTGCCTTGAATATTCCTTTTTGTAAGCTTTCAGAACTTCCCCTTCTTCTCTATAGAGAGTTTTCAAGCCATTGCGAATTAGAAAAGTCTGCGATTTATACTTGAGAAATTTTAGTTTGATCATCAAAGTTGTATCTTTATAAGCCGCCAAGACCTCTGTTCTTGATGTGCTCGTGCCACAATCACAATTGACTTCTTTCGCTAACACATTACTGCCTTCTGCATCAGTTGTTTCCTTGTTCACTTTGAATAAGTTTAGGTCAACAAAGAAACCTCTATATAGAGGCCATAATTCAGGATTTGACCTCATCTTCTCCTTATATTTTTGGAAAGTTAAATCATCTCGTACATGAATAACCATCTTATAATGAAGATTATCACCTGACATCAATGACATCTTGTGTCTGTTTGTGTAACACTTGACCTCAACCTTGAAAGCTTTTTCACCTTTTCCAGTTTTTTCTTGCACCAAACGGATAATTTCTTGCAATTTGGCAGTGGAATAATCAGCAGGAATAGCTGTTAGAAATTTTGAAACAACATCAGGTGTTTTCGTATGTGCATCCCAGTCGGAGGGGTCACAGCCAAACACTCTCAAGAATAGCTTTTATTTTCTCTTCCTCATCGGTCTTTTCAGCACATATTCTGCGTAGCAATATCTGACGACCCATGTCATGATCAACACAATGCAATTGTGGAAGAGGATATTTCTTCAGTATTGCCTCCATACTTTTTAAACTGTCATGGCTAACTATACGACCCACAAGACCTTCCAAAATTTCACCTTGTGCCTTTATGTGGTCTATTGATCCTGGAACAGAAAGATCAGCTACTTTGTCAAGAGCCTCACACACAACTGTTGCAGTTCCTTCTTCATAAAGATCATCAAAAGTAGCAAAGAAGGATTCCACAGATTCTCTCGTTGAGAACAACCAAACATGATTTGTTGGAAGACGCCATGTCCTACAGAAAGCGATTATGTCAGGAGTAGAATAAAAGTTCGGCTTCCCATTGCCCAATTCTGCTATTGCTGTCACTACAACATAATCCTCCTGAGGTCGTTGTCCATGGTCACCTAATACAGCAGTTACCAACTCCATTGATATACAAATACGATTATCCTCAAGAAAGGTATTGAACTTGGATTGTTTTTCAATTGCATCAGTACCCCATGCCTCATTAAACATCCTATCAAGAACAAAAATACCAACAGCTGTATATATATTCCCATAGCTATTCTTAGAATAAGCTCCACCCTCATTCCCGGCGTACATAAAAAGAGACCCTGAGTGTTTAAGGGAGACCTCCAAGACAGCATCACCACAAGAGACCCTCTCTAGCATAGTTTGTCTAACCTTTTTATCTGGTTCTTCATTCTCAAATTTTGGATAAAAGGTAGCTCTAATTTGTGCAGATGCAGCTAAATCAGAATCCATATTGTTTTCAGTTTTCGACAGTACAGAGTTAGGGTTTTCAGAATACAATAGTCAAATATGGGATGGTGAGGACTGATTCACCTGCAAAACAATACACCATCAAAACATTTCCACATACAAGTAGGAATTACAATAAATTAGCAAATAGAACTTGGGGAAAAAGATGTTCAATTTCAAAAATCCAAATCTTGAATAGGCATTTTTTTTTATACTGAATAATAAACTGATAGTGGGAACTGGAAAACCATTCATAGGGGAAAATATTCAAGCATTAATGGTTATAACATTACATTACATTTTGAAGCAAGTAAACTGGCGTTTGTTTAATTGAGAAAGAGTGCTAAACGCATATCAAGTTCTAACCTCGCTAGCAGGGTTTCTCTTGGCCGGAGGTTAGATGTTGAAGAAACTCGAGAGGGAGAGAGAACAGGATTCAGATTTTGAAGAAACCGATACCGACGATATGTGTAAAGTCTTGTAGTAGTCTGACCCGTTTCTGACAAGAAAAAAAAAGTTTGGCCTTTGCAAGAAAAATAAAAAACAGTTTGAAGTTCGAACACTGATGTCTGAGAACACCGGAAGCAATATTACCAAATTGTTGCTATACTTTGTGACTTGTACACATTCAAATTGTTGCTATACTTTGTGACTTGTAGCAATATTACCGAGCGTCACGAGCATAGTACAAAATATCCCGATATATATCGGTTTTTCAACAAAACGATACGGATAAATACTGATAGTATCATGTTGAATCTATCAGTATAAATCCGTCGATACATTTCGATATATCCCGATATATTTTGATATGTTCGATATTTACTGATATTTTTTGATTTTAAATAAATATTCTACGATAATATTCGATACATTCTGATATATTCCGATATATTTCGATATATTCGATACATTCAATATTTACTGATATATATTTTGACAATTATCCACCGATAAGTTTCGATATATCTCGATCTATCCAATTTTTAGAGATCAATAGATTGTTCGATACCGATATTTTGAACTATGGTCACGAGTTCATAGTAGAATTTAGATTACATTATCATCCAATTTTAGCTAGCAGGCATTTTACGTGTCAAAAGCCAAAAAAAAATAAAATTGTAGCACTCTGCAGAAATATCCACATGTCGCATTGTAACTTATAATTATAATTTCCCACCAGATTGTAGCAAAAAAAATCTGCATTACAATACAAGCTTAACATGTTAAGAAAATATATGTCAAAATTCAGATTCTTTGCACCCGAGTATATGTGCACCTTTTTATTCTAAGGCAGACACATTTGAACATTGATTAAATTAGGTATAAGGGTATCATCACTAAAACCTTCAAAGACACCTTAACATGCACAGAAGCACCACAAGCACTCCATAACTACAAAACCTTGTATAATTTATTCTGTAGGTACCCAATCCCTTCTAAGTTCTAACCCCCACAAGCTATAATGGCAAAACAAACTCAAATCTCAACTTTTTACCAAAAACCACCTCCAAAGTCCAATGACACCAGCTGAACAGAACCGCCTTCCATCACTACAAATACAAAGAAGGCAACATCAGTGTGTAGTCTCTTTATCTTTTTTTCAGTATGGCTGACTGTGATGCAGATGCTATATTACCTGGCAAAGCATAACATAAAACTCTACCAGCATTGATTCAACAACAAACTATAAGAGGAAGGACAATTTAAAAATCTCCTCACAAACTGGTTACGGCACCATAATTTGCTTTCTTTTCCCATGTTGACCCAAGTAAGCATAATACCATTTATAATGAAACCATTGGGATTATTTGTAAACATACAATTCATATAGCTATTCCCCATTGTGCCAGCTTGGAAGTTGGAAGGCCCACAAAGGGAAAAAAACAATGGTATATGTTGAGTAAATAATATCGACAACTTGATCTCACAAGCCATTTCAAATGCTTAAAAGTCGACAGCCGGGTAGGATCCCAATGAGCTGTGGCGTGTGTTTCCATTAGAATCTGCATTTGCATGCAATGATGAGTTAAGCTCCCCTGAGTGAGATGCCTTGCGGGATTTTGTGCTCTTAGGAGAAGCTGCATAAAATGCACTGAAATCGCCACTATCACTGGTTGCATATATGGATGATGAGGGAAGCCCATGAATCTTTGGCAATCCTGTTGGGTCATTGCCCAAACTGTATCCCTTTTCAACAGTTTCAGCTTCAAGTGGCAGTTCATCCAATGTCTACCACATAATAACAAAAACCGTTTAATATTTCAACTAACAGATTGTACTTTGAAGAAGCAATAGCAACTACAGATGATACTCATCAACTCCACTCACCCGGAAAGCCTGTTGCAGAACTCGAAGCGTCTCTCGAGTGCGCTTTCTTTTCATGGCCACCTCATCCGGTTCCTGAAGCATCTCTTCAAAAAGATTATCTCTGTTGCATTCCAAAAGAAAAGTAATAATCAAGAAAAATGCAATGAACTGGTGTTATAATCAATCCAGCTGTATCTGCTGAGTAGCTAACTCTTTCCTTGTCTCTCTCTCTTTTGAAGACAATGTAGGTTCAGTGCATTACACAACATGCTACCATGTAAGATCATAAATCAATTGGGTTCAGCCAACGCCAAACAGGAATTAGGTTCTTTCCGCCTCAAGGACGGAAGCTGCCAGCTGAACTTGGTAATTTACACACAGTAGAACAACATACATGCAAACCAATCAATAAAGTCAGAGTTGGTGTGACATCAAAGTTGCTTTGACCTATGGGCTATGGTCAGGTCAGCCAGCAGCCAACACATGCAGACATTAAAAAACAAAGAAACAAGTCTGAGAACATATAACAAGCAAACACAACACTGAATTTTGTTACCTGTAAAGCTTTTTAATGAAGACGTTATGCAGCTCTCGTTTGGTATGATTGACCTGGAATAAATAACATGGTATCATTAACAGGAGTTTATGTCCATTAGAAATATAAAAAAGTTATCGCTCAAGGATTTTTTATGTTAAGCTTAAATATTACTCTTAAAAATCATAGATCCCAGTTCCTAATACTGATAAGGGAACCTGCAGTCAAAAGTCATGGATTATCTTGGACCACACTTCATCTAAATTGCCGCTCATCCCAAATCCAGATTGGGCTAAGGTAGCCAGTTACTGCATAGGATTGCAATAACAGTGTCTGAAAGATGTAGCAGGCCTATGGATAGGATTTAGGATGAAAATGGATTGAACAATTCAGACTTTTCTGGGTTTTTGTACAAGTTCATTTACTTTGATATAAGCACAAGTTTTGGAACACAAGCAATTCCTTCTCAAAACTCCTTTTGAATGGAAGGAAATTAGCCGATAAGAAACAGATGTCCCAATATCTGTGTCAATATCCACATCTGGGCTTGAAAAATAAACAGTTCTTTGTGATCCAGAAACGGTGGAAAAGAAAATCCCAAAATCATCTAAAATTTAGGAAGTATGCACGCATGTCTAAGTTATTTATGGTCTTCTCTTCCTGAATAACAATATGTTTATTCATCATCTGTTTCATATGTAATATTTAACTTCTTCTTGTTCCTTTTACAAGGCAAGAAAAAAATTATAACAAACCAAACAGTAGGATGGGATAACCAACAAGAACGACAAGATCCAATGAACAAAAAAAAAACATGCGGGAGGATTTACTTTGCCCCATAGCTAAAACTCCTATCCTTGCCATACAAAATATAATCCTGCCAGAAGATACATTACACAAAAGGAACCCCACCTAAATCATCAATTTCCGCCCACAAGGGGAACTCTAATAGTCTAATAGACATGAGAGCAGAAAGCTCAGCTGCCACCACATTGCTATACCAGAAGAAATTGGATTTCGAATAGTATTAATTCCTTACCAGGAAGTGCATAATTGCTTTGGGCACAAAGTCTTCAACATTTTTCCTCACAATGTCGTAGTATGATTTTAATAGCAACTTTGTAACCGCTATCTCAATTGTCTCCTGCTCTGAATGAGATTCTGAAGGCTTCAAGACTGTTGGGGGCTAAGCAAAACATATTCGAAACACAACCAATTAACAAAATAAAAACAGATTTGAAGCTTGCTGGTTTTAATTAGTAGTTTCGTACCATACTACAACTCTACAAGTAATGAGGCCAGCAGTTACCTCTTTTAGCATAATCGAAGACAGAGCATATTCCATGCTTTGAACCGGTTCATTATACATCCTGCCTGGATTGTTCTCTTTTGCAGGTGCACGGTTCTCACTGCCACCGAAAATGGATGAAATTCCCCAACTTGAACCACCACCATTTCCTGAATATTGCCAAGATGTTAAAGCTAAGAACTGTGGTACTAATGCACTTTTGTTACTTCTTACAATCAAGTGAATAAGATGTGTCTTTGGCTTGCAACCATATAAATAAAAATTAACAAGGAACTGCAGTTTGTTACTTCTTTTCAAGTTTCCCCCTAATTTATCAATAAATTTTATCATATCCAACAGTTTATAGTGTAACCAACATTGGGAATGAAATTATGTAAATCCACATCTTGATCATAATTGAAATGAACTAGCGTTTATCTTCATAGTTCATACTGTATATAGATCTCAGCAATATTAATACTCATGTGAGTAATACTTACCCGATATTCCAGGCCTCTCAGCTTCTGCAACAGATCGAACCCCCTTGTTTTCATCAAAAGAAAAAGAATAAAGATTTGGCCAATAGGTTCAAATTAATGGCAGCAAATAACTAGTTTTAGGAAAGCTCTAATGCTTACTGCTAATTTCATTCTATACATAAAGATAGTATCTTAGACAAACATAGAACCTCCATACCTTATCAGCAACAATTCCATTAGCTGCTGACCTAGCAAGAATAGCTCGAGATTTCGAAGTTTTCTCAGATGCTGGTACCTTTTCAGAATCTATGCCATCCTACAGTCATAATGTGCAAATAATATGTGAAAGATCCTAATTGTATACTCGGTGGATGTAACATAAAACGCAGAGTTGCCAGGAATATAGGAAGGATACCTTTGGTCTAGACACTCTTGACTTAATTTGCTGCAGTGCGACCTCTACAGCCTTACTCCCGCCAATGAAATTTGGGTGTGAAGTGTTTATATAATCCATCTGCAGGTAAAGTTATATGTATTGATGGTAAATTAACAGTACATGCTTTTTAAGTTGGTGAGAAAACAAAATGAAGTGATCAGAAAGAACATACGAGGTAGGCTAACCTACTTTAGGCTAGGAAAACAATATATTTTACATATAAAAACAAGTGTGACAAAGAACGTTACACTAGATTCCCAAAATGTACTAGTATATGTCAATATACATAAAAAATATCATCCGCTTATGTCCACATTGAAGGAAATGCATGTTTGCAATTTCAAAATGAACTTAACACTCGTTCTTCTGTCAGTTGATAATGTTTGATGTCTCTTTGGAGGTTGAAGTCTAATTAATGATATTTAGGGTTTGCTTTGATGGAAGTTTAGAAAAGAGAATAGAATTTGTATAGGGTTAAAAATCAACTTCATTATTCACAGCCTCATCTAATTCTCTTTCATAATTGGTAGGGGGCAGAAAGCCATATTGAGAGATATCAATAATTTCCAATGGTTTCACCTGTAATTCTAAAGATTAGTCTCTTGACTCAAGCAGAAACTGAAGATGCAATACACAAAGAGCAAATGACAATGATACCTGAATTGGCTACTATATTTAAGATCAAACTTTAGTGTATACGACTATAAGCGTCTAACAGAGTTGTTACTCCAGAACTGTTAACTCCAGGAGATAAATCCAAGGATCACTAAGTGTTTAGGAGTTCTGTTAGCAAATCCCCCATAGTCCACAATACCCTTAAGGATTTCAAAATTCAGCACCAGATTCTTTTGCTAGAAGATATATGATCATATACACAAAATAGATGATGTCATGTAGATACATATTTAAATTTGTGACACAAAATCTTCAACGAAGTTAATTGTGCAATTTATCAAGGTGATGTAGGTTACACACAAATATTTGAAGCAAAGAACCAAATATTCCAGATTTAAAGTACCTCCATTTCAATTATGTGTCCAATCATTGTCTCAGAAGGCTCAAGACCTTCTCGCAAAAAATTTCCTATGACTTCATCCATACGCCTTCTTAGAATAGGAAATCTCTGCAACTCACTGCTTAGACAACGATGGCTCATCTGAAATGCAATCATTCAGTTCAGTATCCATCATATTCATAGGATGAAATTGCCACATACAGGAAACACTTGCATAAAAATTCACAACAAAGATGATTTGTAAGCAATTTCTCACCTTTATCAATTCATCATAAATGAACCTTGCACACTGAAGGCTTGGGTCTAATAACCGGGCAATCTGTCTTCGAATAAGAACTTCAAATGGTACCTATTTACATGCATATAAAATGCTGATTATCCAAATGGAAAGACAAACTAAATAAGAGTGCAAGTGAAGACATGTTTCTCATCCAAGTTACAATGTTACAGAGGGGCTAAAACTTACCTCAGGTACAAACAGAGCAGATTTAGGACCAGTTGCATTTTGAATAGCAGTGCGGATGTCATCATCAGTCAGATCATCACACGGATCAACCTCCTACGAGATATATCAAAATGAACGGTGGGTTACATAATCGAAAGTCAAGACATAAACTCTAAAGCTAACTACTAACACCTAGAAGCAAAACAAATATTGTATCTCCTTCTGATTGAGTTTTTTCATCAATAAAGCATTTAAAAAAAGAAAGCAAAACAAATATGATTTAAGATTATTACAAACCTCAAGAAACGTAGTTGAAAAAGATGACAACAACTAAGAGAATCAAAACAGCAGATCCAATTTGATAGCTAATTACTCCAGAAAAATAATTATTATTGGGATATTCATTGAATTAAATGGTAGGGTACCAACTGCATACAACTTTACAAGAGAGTTAGAATAGTTTGACACTCACTTCTAAACTCTTCACAAAGATTGATTGGAAGATATAATGAATCCTTGCTCCACCGGACAGCTCGGATGTTGACATTGCCTCATTTTTACCCTCCACCATGGATGAAAAAGCTGTAGCAAATAAATTGTTCATAAGGTAATAGATAAGATACCATAGTCCATACTATAAATAGACCAATAATCATTACCAACAAAAAAAGAAGAGGGAGGCTGAAAATTAGTTATAACTGTTTTATTCTTGATGTAATAGCTTTTGAATTAGACCAATGAATATCTTTTGTTTTATTTATTCTTTAAAAAAGTAGCATTAAAATTTTCCAGGCAACAAACAAGAAAGATATGAATGACCTCCACCAAAATATTTTGAACATCAATGTATGAAAGCTAAAACTTCAGTAATACTAAAAAGTAAGAACTTGGGATCAAATCAAAAGTAGGAATTAGAGTAAGAAAGTAAAAAAAGGAAGTACATATCTTTTTTATCAGTAAAAAGTAAATTAAATGTCTACCTTCAGCATATTTTGTGAGAATGTTCAAGAGAAGAGCTCCCTGACCAGCCTGTAATTTTTCTTAAAAAATGTCAAAAGCTCTGATATAGTTGGGCTAATAATACGAGGTTCTGGAATAACAGAGACTAAAATATGAAGTTAAAGTATTGAATTCTCAAATTATACCAAACTCAAGACTAGAGAATGGTGTTAATAATACACAAATTTGTCAACACTTAACAACTAGAACTGTCTCAGCCAAAAATGAAATAAAGAACAGCATAACCCATTAGGACACTCATTCACTGCCACATTGTAGACCATCCTGAATAACAGTGATACGTACTTTTGATTCTGTGATTTCCCCATAGCTAGCATGCTCCTTCGCCACAGAGACTAATGCAGAACTGATACGTGACTTTAAACCGGGAAGTACGGTTCTAATGTGTTGCACCAAAATCTGCAGTTAAAAGGATAACAATGAATTGGCGATTATATACTTCACAACAATCATAGTATCCAAATCTATGCATTTGTGTTGAATTCCACATGTACCATACAATAAACATTTCTCAAGGTATTTATAGCAGAGATTGCCAGACAAATCTGACAAAAGGATAAAATAATTGCAGGTTTGCAGAAACTAGCAGTACTTAAGATAATTACTCGATTATTCTACCTGATTCAATTTCTTTGCCAACTGAGGGACACCACATCGGTCAGCAAGACCACTGTATACCTGCAACAAAATTATAATGAGTTGAAAAAAAAAA
>JABWDY010024041.1:664-12337 GCA_013358455.1 Thalictrum thalictroides | reverse complement strand
AATCCAACATACCCTCAATGACAAAGTAAAAGCTTTAGAACATACAGGCTGGTTGCGGAAAAATTTCTCTTCGTTGGCAAGTGCATCTTTGATGCTGCGGTTGTAATTTATATCCTGTTTATACATAAAATACAAGAAAAGAACTCAGGAGTTGTAACAGCATTTCTTCTATGGATTGCAATCCATCAGGTAATTTGACATCTGCCTCACCAAGTGCATATGATATTCCTGACTCAGTAATGATAAGGCACGCAAACAAGCACAGAGAGTATATACAAACAGACAGTTCAAAATAGGTCATGTTTAGAGAGCACTTTTTGTGCCAGAACTATATTATGACTATAAGTATTTTCACAAGTCACTCTCATGGTTTCAATTATCATACTCATGTAGCCTCCAGCGAAAAGCTATATCTAAATATATTAGAGCTATCATATAACGATACAATGATGCAGGATTAACTATGATTAAATTACTAATATGTGATATTTTACTTTCAATAACTGTAGCTTTATTTTTGGATCTTTTGGTACATGATATTAGACTCCCCTTCTATCATCCCACAGATAGTTCCTAGAGAATTCGGAACAGATGCATACTTTTGATAATGTCTTACATAAATCAACTTAAAAATCAAGTGCTTCCAGTGAGAGATAAATTTTGCAAAAATATTATCAACTCACGCATTTTCGTTTATTTTTATTTTGGGCAGTTATTACATGTCAAAACTCAAACATTGTGTTTGGCAGTACTATAATGCTGCTCGAGACGTCCAAGAGGAATTTGTGAAATGTTCAGAATAGGTTTACTAGTCATTTTAAACTGTGTATACTGAATAATGAACAAAAGCATTGGCTTAAACTATGCATACACATACACTGGCTTAAGCCAAGTAATACCCACCATTGTCTTTTCATGTATAAAAAATATATATATAAAAAACATGACCTTTTTCCAAATTAGATACTCTGTGACTACCAAACCTGGCCAAGACTTAACATTTTAGTAAGAAGCTATGCACGGATGCACCTAATATTTTGGGCTAGCTATGTCAAATATGAATTAAAAATTTCAAAGTTCCAGCAACAACCAATATTATATGTATTCCAGCTGAGCAGTGGGTTTACCTGCTGACTGCGATTCACAACACCCACATAACCAAGTCGAAGAGGGATTACTTTTCCAAGCAAAAAGTTTGTGGCATCAGTACCCCTGTCCATAATATCCAACTGACGCAATTTGCCAATTTTGAAACAATGTCATCAGTATGCCTCATCAGCAAACTACAAAAACTCATAAATTGTTGCTGAATATTATTATGAATATAAATTAAAAAATAGCTGGTGAACCTTTGTGATCACGCCAATCGTCCGATAACCTGCAAACAAAATTAATGCACTGTTACACACAACCATATGATAAACAACTTCCTACAGTTCATATCCGTCTAATCTTACAATTAAATTTATTTCAACAAGATTTACCATCTGGATCAGCAGCGCCAGCAATCTGAAGTGCATCTGAATTTGCCAGGTCCGCGTTCGCTGGTGTAACTGCTAAAATTAAACAGCTTGGATGTTTAATGTATGACAATATCATTGTTCTTATTCGGGCCTCAATATCAGTTGGCTGGTCACCGACAGGAACTTTTGTGATTCCAGGTAAATCCACTAAAGTTATATCAAGAACATTAGGTGAATATATTTTCAGACGAATCTGTTTGTCTGAAACACCCTTGTTTCCTCCAGCTTCCCTATCTGTTTCCGCCTGCATTTAAAATAGAAAGTGATGCAATGCCAATAAGAATACTGCAATGAACAATGAGGCTAGTACAAGAAGTCAAGAATCTCATATCTATCCATAGATAACTATGAAAAATTAAATGACTCAAACCAAATCATACCCGGATTAATCCTTCTAACTCTAAATAATTGTACGCCACTAAAGAACAACCAAAACAGCATTAATTTTGGTCTAACACTCTAACTTAATAAAAAAAATGATTCGACTCCCTAGCATTCATGGAAAGACCCATAGTGATCATCATGATGACACAAAAAACTTTTTAAACGCTAGCAGAATCCAAATAAGAGTAGTAAAACCAAGAGGTCTGAAGCATAAATGATTAGTGATGAGGAAAACATTTGTCAACATAAATGAAATGTTGGCAAAGAGTTGCAAAGCATTTGGCTTAAAGCACTAGGAAGCTTGTGGACCACCTTCTCCAGCATGTCTGCTCACTTTTACTCAGCCACTAGTGGGAGTGAGTTAGGTTTTCATTCATGATGCTCATTTCCATCTAATGCTACTAATGCACATTATAAGACACGGCAAGTGGATTAGTCATTCTTTGAACAGTTAAAGGTCGTAAGTAGCTTCATCAGCAAATTCGTTAAATTCAAATTTGTTCCACGGTTATCACTCTCTTGGTATATTATGTCCAGGTTAAGTATCTACAGTTATAACTGCTATAGTGCTATCACTACCACATGGATTCAAAATGGACACTCGATCATCTTCAGGAAATAAGTATTCCCACATATTTAACAGTGCTCTTAATTCAGAAAATCATAGGTCTCATTTCATTTTTAACTAGAGTAGATTGAGAATATTGGTTCCGAATCAAGCAAAACAATTGAAGAACAACAGTATATTCATTTTCTTCCTAAGAATACCTCTTGCATTACATGATTATCACTATTATCAGCTCAATTACAGATTGATTTGAACATTATCTGCCAATAATTAGGAAATCTACCATATATAATCCAAATATTACCTAAAACATCTAAAATTAATCAAGTTTCATTTTTTTTTTCCCAAACTCACCTGAATTTCTCTACGAATTTCAGAAAAATCAAAGAATTTCTTATTCTTTAAGTGTAAGAATTCTCCGTATTCTTCCACAGTACCATCAGCTTTCCTCTTAGTTTGCAAGAGTTGTAAAACCAATGGTCTACGTGTGCAAATATCAGAACCTCTCGGTAAGAAATCTCTTCCAACTAAAGCTTCAAGAACACTAGATTTACCACTACTTTGACTTCCAACAACAGCAACTTGTGGCAACTCGATTGTTGAAGAACTTCCAAGTTGAGCAAATATATCTTGAAGCTTATTCACGATTGGAATAACAGCGTGACCTAATGGAGATGAAGTTGATTGAGATGTTGATACTGGTTCTTCCGCCATTGAAGACGGTGATGAAGAAGAAACCCTAAGTTGAACAGAGAGAAGAGAAGAGAAATGACCTGAATGTGCGTGATTTAGGGTTTAGTTTAGAGAGATAAAAGAGGAGTTGGGTTTTGGTTATGTTCCCCACCGTCAAAGCAATCGGCAGACACGGAAACGGAAACGGAATAGAGAGAGAGATATCCAAGACGATCGGGAATTTCAAAAAGAAAAATCGACTTATCACGAAATTTGAAATAGACTACAAAGCAAACAATCGCTTTTGAGTTTAAAAAATACAGTAAACTTTTTGAACAAGAAAACTACAGTATACCAACACGGGTGAATGAGTGCCCCGGATGAACCCAATAATTGGGAATCAAATTTGTTGCATGGTAAGAAAAGGTGTTTGCTCACACTCAATCTGATTGGTCCAAATTTTATACAGGTCCCATTAGGGTCACCCTCTTCCCGGACTCCAATAATTAGATGATTATTGGGTAATAAAATGGGTTTAAAACTTGAGGAAGTGAACAAAGCCCAAAACTGAAATACAGAAACTACTGTAGTAGCCTGTATGAACTGGTGCCAGCCTAGACCCTGTTGCACACTTGCACCATGAGGTGTGGTGTCACTGTGTCAGCTAGTCAGGTTGTTTGGAGATGCAATAATCTTTGAGGGAAATTGCAATTGTACTAGCGTTGCCTGATTGCCTGAATATAGACACACTTACTTTGCACTACAAGAAAGTGTAATTTGAGTAACAATCCAAGTAAAACGATTAAACACAGTATGGCCTGAAAATGTGCGACGACAATCTCATTGAAGCTCAGCATGCAATTACTAAGGATATGTTTGTGTTGGTAAATAACAATCCCTTTCAGAATTAAGAGGTGCTTCTGTACATGCTAACATCGGAAAAATAGTCTGAACCTACCCCATGGAAATTCTAACCTATGTCACCTGACCGATGCCATTCCCGTAACTATAGGTTAGTCCAGCAACTTATTTCCCAAGAAACAGATTACAAGATATGGTTGGAAAATCTGGTATAGCAAGCGTGAATAAGTCAAAATCCTGATCTCTGACACCTGTCACTCAACAACATACAGATTACTAAAAACTATCTCTACGCCAGGGTGCATGAAATCCACACCCTTTTGGAGTGTTCTGGAAGTCACGTTGTTTATAAATACCCGTAAGATATGAAACAAATCTCACTAAGATATCGTGAGCTACAAACTGTGTGTTTTTTTTTTCTAGCCTTCTAGGTTTTGTTCATCTTTCGATTTGTTAGTTTGAAATCATGCCTCGAGGCGGAGGTGGTGGTCGTTATAGTGGATCTGGAGGTTAGATTCAAGAATAATGTTAGATTAATATATGTATTTGTCCCGATTAATATTGAAGATTAATGTTATCAAAATCTTGCGTTTTCTTGGAATGTTTGTGAATCTTTGAAATGTTGAAAACATAACTTTTGGAAGAGTTAGTGCTTAATCGGTTGAATAAAATCATATGTAGAGATGTAGTAATGCATTATTAATTAATAATTATTCACCTTTAAATCTGGAATAAAAATATTAACCTACATGATTTGTTAAATTTGCACATGTTTATATATTGATCTGTGTTTTATTTTGTATGAATTAGTGGATTAATCAATATGTCAATCTGCATTTTTTTGGATTTTTTTGTGGTGGTTAATATATATTTTGATTTTGAATATATAGTGCTTAATCGGTTGAAAGATATGTTATTCACTTTGAAATCTTGTATTAGAAGTTTGTTTTGGTGAAACCTGATTTGTTTAGTTTATTTGCTCATGAAAGTTTATATACTAGATTTGTGTATGACTCTCTTTTTATTTTGTTTGGATTAGTGCATAGGTTACACTTTTAGGTATGATAAATCTTATATTTGCTGAAGTATTTTGGTAAATTTTTAATTTGAGTTTTGATGTATTTACGCCTTGGATCTTCAATGCATACAGGATGGTCTCGTCCTGCTCCACGTGCACCACGTGCACAAAATCCACCAAAGGAAGGTATTCAATATGTTGGTTAATATATATTCACTCGTTGTGTTGGTTTGTTCATTTTTAATGCGTAATGTTGGTTATTGATGCAGCAAGCCCTGCTCCTGTGCCTGCTACTCAAAATGGTGGAAGTGGGTCTATGCTTGGTAGTTTCGGTGCAAGTATTGCTGATGGTAGATTATAAACTGTTGCAATCGTGGGAATGTTCATTTGCCAATTGTTTGGCCAATGCATGACTTTATGCTTGCCCTATGTGCATTTACAGGATTGGCTTGGGGTGCTTCAAATGCTGTTGCTCACAGGGTTGTAGATGCTGTAGTAGGTCCTCGCACCATTCATGTCCAACATGAGGAGGTTTCTGCTCCAGCACCATCCAGCCATACCATAGGCTCAGATGCATGTGGTTCTCATAATCATGCATTCCTTGATGTGTGTTGCACTCTGCCTTGCTATTTATATTAATTACCATTGTCAGCTATTTCACTTCTGATTGAACTACAATGAAGCAAATTGTTGTTCTGCCAAAAATAGAGTAGAAAATTAATAAACAAAGTCCAAGTGTTTCTCCTGTAAATTGTAATGTTTTTCTTCGCTTTACATCATCAATATGAAAACCAGTCTATGCAAGAAAAAGGTTACATGTAAACTGCAAGATTAGTGTGACCTCAGATGAGGTCCTTATCCTTTCTCTTCCACCCTTAGCATTTTCTGCTTATTCGTTTAATCATTTAGCACCACCCTATGCTTGCGGAACTAGCATAGGGATTCACAGTAGTAATGACTCAACATTATGATTTTACTTGGAAGTAGATCTAAGCTATTTGAACTTGTTTCTGAATTGATGCATCTTTTTATCAAATTTATGTCTTTTTCGATATGCTATTTGCATGTAATCCAAGTTGTAATCCAGATTGGTGTTGTTATATTGCAGTGTTTGAAAGGCTGCAGTAATGATATCAGCAGGTGCCAGTTTTATATGGATAAGTTGTCGGAGTGCCGCCGGAACAGTGGCTCACTTTCTGTGTAAGAGACTAAGAGGTAAGTAACTATCATTTAAATTTAAAAAAACAACCTGAGAAGCTGTTTTTATTTTTCTTGAACATATAGTTTAGTGCTGTTTCTACGTTAGAATATCCTGACTAAGAGATAATGTTCAGGCTTACTATCACTTTCTGGATGATCCAGATATATGTTAGTAGACTCGTCGAAAACCTTGACCAGACTAGTTATGGACAAGGCATGCGATACTGCATTTATAAATTCTCACGTTTAGGATGGATAGGGATCACTACCATTTATGTGACATAGCCAGTTGAGCTGTATAATTATTCTGTCCTTTACATCAAATGTTGTTCAGATCTTGATTTAAATATGTATTATGTGGTACTGGGAGATTTGTAATTCTGGAAAGCGTATGCATTTTCTCTAACAAACTAGCACTGGTTGTTTTCTTGGGTTTTAATCTCATGAATTTTCATTTATAATGCAGGCCACAGAAAGCTTTGGTTGAGGCAGCAACTTTCAGTTACTACTACAAGTATCAAAATAATACTGGTCTTAGACTCGAGTAGTTTTTTTTCCTGTAGTCTTTGGGACAAAAATTGTTGTCAGTATGTTTTGCTGGGTTGATACTTCTACCCTAGTATCTTGTGGTGCTTTTCATGGTGAACTGAATTTTTTTTTAGTAGCAGTCTTTCGATAGGTTAATATAAAGAAAAATGGACTGAAATTGTTGTTTGAGTTCTTAAAGTCTGGTTTGGTGTGAACAGTAGCATGTCCTGTATGCCAATGTTCCAATATGTCCCAAGTCACCCAACCCTATCCGGTACCCTTGAATTGGGTCTAAGATCTAGTTTAGCGACACAACAACGTTATTAGTCAATAATCAAAATGTTTAGAAGAAACTTGCCTTCTATTTTATGTTGCACTCAGTTAAAACAACCCTCACCCTAGTATCCTATCAACAAATGCCTTTCCCTATGATGATTCAGCACTTGCCCATTGCTTAACATCCCCAATCTACAAGGGTGGTCGTATTACTGTATGTGGTGATACATTAATTATTTTATCAGTCATTCTAACTTATATAGGAGCTTAAGTGCAAATAGTATTACTTAAGTGCAATTGTTTAAAGAAAAAGACCAATTAGCATTTCTCACAACTGTTAGCCATCACACATGAATTTTTAAGGGCAAGCACTGTTCACAAGGTGTGTAGAGAAGTCAAATAGCTCTTGTGATACTGGATTGCAGGAGCTTCTGTTAGGAAGGCTCATCATCTTTTTGAACTGCTGCAGGGGTGGGGAACACATCATGGGAGTGAAGAACTCATATGTAACTTGACTACTCTATGACAGTCTTATAGGGTTCCTCTTTGTAGTTTCAGGTGAAATACTCCAGGGAAAAAAAAAAACATACATACATAGGAACTTAATATCCACTCTGGCATACAAAACCTCAGATATTTCATTCTATTTAACACAAAACATTTTGTTACCTTGGACAGGATGCACATCCAAACACCTTACCTTATACTAACAAGTCCTCTTTCTCTCTCAAATCTGGAAATATTTGTCTAAGAGCATCCTTCAGAAAAATTGCCTCTTCTTTGGTCTGACCAGTCTTCCACACTTGGATGTCAGTTGGGAACCACTCCTTATCCCACCATTTTCTCAATTCTGACATCGTAAAGGGACCAAACGTCTCCTGATTGAGATCCATGTAATGCCATATTTCGCTGTATGGACTTTCATCATCATCATCGTCGTCCAAGTCTATTAGCTCAGCATGGCAAGCCTCTGTGCTCAAAGTACCCTTGACATGTTTGCTCTCATCCAGAATTACTTGCGCCTCTTCATTTCTATCTACTTTAACCTGTATTTCTTGATGTTTTCCTGCATTCAAAGTCCCATCGACTTGTTCATTCTCATCCAGAATTACTTGTGCCCCTTCATTACTTTCAACTTTAACCTGTATTAGCTCAGCATGGGAAGCCTCTGCGCTCAAGGTCTCCTTGACATGTTCACTCTCATCCAGAATTACTTGCGCCTCTTCATTTCTTTCTACTATAACCTGTATTTGTTGATGTTTTCCTGCATTTAAAGTCCCATCGACTTGTTCATTCTCATCCAGAATTACTTGTGCCTCTTCATTTCTTTCAACTTTAACCTGTATTAGCTCAGCATGGGTAGCCTTTGCGCTCAAGGTCTCCTTGACATGTTCACTCTCATCCAGAATTACTTGCGCCTCTTCATTTCTTTCTACTTTAACATGTATTTGTTGATGTTTTCCTGCGTTCAAAATCTCATCGCCTTGTTCATTCTCATCCAGAATTACTTGTGCCTCTTCATTTCTTTCAACTTTAACCTGTATTAGCTCAGCATGGGAAGCCTCTGTGCTCAAGGTCTCCTTCACAAGTTCACTCTCATCCAGAATTACTTGCGCCTCTTCATTTCTTTCTGCTTTAACCTGTATTTGTAGATGTTTTCCTGCATTTAAATTCCCATTGACTTGTTCATTCTCATCCAGAATTACTTGTGCCACTTCATTTCTTACAACATTAACATGTAGATGTTTTCCTGCAACAAAAGCATTCTCGTGATTACTGTATAAGATGTCACCACAATGAATACAGGCCAATCATAAGAGAGATTCGTTAACAGTGGTGTTTTTCTAGGCCCACAACAGAAATCACGACAGAAATCAAAGGCCAAGAGTGTGACACATATATCTAAATGATGGTATTTACTCTTTTATTGTCATTTAATAAGACTAACTCTTAAACCATAGTTCTCTTAGAATATGGGTTAAATTGAAATAACAGAAGAAGTGCAAGCTAGGGACAAGCCAAACCTAAATGAGCAACTCCCAAAGCCCCAATACATGCAGTAAAGATTTAACAAGGAGCTAATGCTCATCATCGTCTATTAGAAAATGAATATGTTTTTTTTTTGGCATTATGAAATGCATAGACACAGATATACACCTTTTTCCTATTCTCAAAATCACATACATAAGTTTCACAGTTTATGACCCTTGCAATAATCAAGCATATATCTATAGAAAGGAAATTGGGTCTTTAATTACCATTCTTTTCCAGCTCTGAATTTTTGTACCCAGCTGCTCCATTTCCTATTGAGTTAAAGGAACAAGAGCAGATAACAATTAAGAAGTCTTCAGTATCGAAGCTTTGGAAATTGTACCATCAAACAAAGTGAAGGAAAATAAAGATTTGAAACCTTTTTTTTTCAGTTGCTATTTTTATAGGCACCCAAATTGGTTTGCCATACCTCCAAAATTTGGGTTGTTTATGGCTAATAATTTTGTGATGCCTGCCAAGTAGCTTTGACCTAGCCCCAAATTGCAGGGTATCTCAACAATATCGGATCTGACGAAAGGTCAAATTTAAGTCTGGGGGCATAGTTAAATAACATTTTTTTGTTACTATTAACCTTTTTATATATATTCCAATATCTTCATTGAGTTCCACATAATATTGCTATTTCGATATTCTACATAACTTAGGTTCATATCTGCCATTAGTATTGCTATGTTGATTGTTGTCAGATTAAACAGGGATATATCACTAAATAACCCAAAAAAGACAGGAAGAATACAAGACTTCAAACACTTGACATACTATAATAAATACTAATTAGCATCAAGTGGATTTTTGAATACCATCTTTTCTTTTTGACATACCAAAAAAAAAACCACCCACTCAAAAAGCAAAAAGAAAAATCCTTCTAGTAAATTTACAGATATACAGTCGCGATTGGTCGAGAAATGCACTTAAAAAGCAAAGGCACTGACTAGGGAATTATTTCAGGAAACTCAGTGGTATGTAGTGATACAAGTGTTTGATTACCACAGAAGCAATGGTGATTATCATCTTCCATTCTTCCCCAAATTGACCAAACATCGATTAACTTAGGGTATCGATGTGTGTTCATGCTATTCAGGCTGAGAACTTAGAATTTACCACAGAAGCAATGGTGATTATCATCTTCCATTCTTCCCCAAATTGACCAAACATCGATTAACTTAGGGTATCGATGTGTGTTCATGCTATTCAAGCTGAGAACTTAGAATTTACCAATTTCATCCTGTTTTAACACTGTCAAGACAACTCCAGTCCATTTCAAGTCATAAGGATGCACATTGAATAAAATATATGGAGGGGGAACTCCAGAATAATATTAAGAAAAGGTTGGCGTTTAACCTAGTATCTTTTCAGCAGCTTGCTTATCACTGTCACCTCCATTGACTTCAATCATAGATGAGTCTGGCATAACTTCACTATTAGAATTCACACTAAAAGCATCTTCAACTCCTGGAACATCAGAAAATTAGTTATAGAAGCTTCAATGCACTTGCTAAGTTAAGAAGAGTATAGACATTGAACTTCAGAAATACACTAAGAAAAAGATGGGTGTTTCACCTTCTGCTATCTTTTCAGCAGCTCTTTTATCACTGTCATCAACATTTACTTCAATTACAGATATATGTGGCATGAGTTCAATATCAGCATTGGCAATTATAGCATCTTCAGTTCCTGGAACAGCGGCAACATATCCTTAGAAGCTTGAATGCAAAATTACAAATACTATTTGAATAATTTGATAGATTATATAAATGGAACTACAGAAAGACGGTAAGTAAAGATTGGCTTTTGACCTGAAGTACTTTCTGTAGCGCTTTTATTAGCTTGGTCTCCACTTAATTCAATCATAGATAACTCTGGCGTAACTTGGGCATTCACGGTAATAGCAGCTTCAGTTCCTGGAACATCAGCACCATAGTCTTAGAAGCTTGAATACAAGTACTATTTTGATTATTTAGCAAAATTTAACTTTAAAATGACATTGGCATTTGACCTTCTGCTACTGATTCATCAGTTCTGTTATCGGTGTCATCTCCATCTACTTCTTTACATAGTGTAACTTTGATGTCAGCATCCGCAATAATAGCATCTTCAGTTCCTGGAACATGAGCAGCATAGTTTTAGAAACTAGAACGGATATACTATTTTAATAATCTCAACAATATATGTGTTAAAATTGGTGGAAAGTATGTGATACCTTCCATAATAATAATAATTAACAGTACACATTAAAATACTTGAACTCAAAACACATTATACCCAATTCTGGCTTGTAAAGATTAAGTGACATAATTACTAATATTACACTATGGTAATGGTGATATCTATCCAGAATTGTCATATGCTCTCTATTGACAACTCAAAGTGCAGGTCATTGTATTTCTGAAACCATTTTCTTGGATACTGATAGATGTATAAGTGTGACAGACTCAAAGCACCCAAATTTTAGGTGGTCTAGACCATTCGAAAGATATTTAACGCAAGTTACAAGTTTCTAATTGACGTGTAAACATAAACTTATGAACAAGCAAAAGTTGCAGGTTCCAGCTGAGTTCAGTTGGTAGAACCACTAGGTGGTGACACCAGAG
>JABWDY010024035.1:1683-11694 GCA_013358455.1 Thalictrum thalictroides | reverse complement strand
TATTAAGAAAATAAAATAATAACACATGACAAAGTAAAAACACGCCACTTATTATTCAGGAATAATGTAGAATACCTAGACTTTTTTTGTTTAAGAGACAATCAATCCAATGCAAATTAAGAAATAGAAAAGAGTTTTCTATTTCATTTGTTAGTTCTATCCTGATTGGGGAAATAATGACGAGAAACTATCACATTTTCCAAGCATAAGAGCTACTACCACAGTTACCTCATATGCAGGATTAGCCGATAATACCGCATCAGAAGCAGCTAAAAGAGGTTGTTTGAACACATTAGTAACATCACTCCGTTCGAACAAAGATTCCATTCCATCCTCTACATTACTCAAAAGCTCCAAGTCCGCAGAGAAAACATCGGCTAGTAGATTAGTAAAACTGAAACACCCTTTCCTTAGTTGATCAGAGACAGCTTTAAGTTTCATTACTTCAACAAGTTCCTTCCTTCTCTTATCTGAGCGATCAGTGGTGACATTCTCAAGACGTGAAAAGGCTTCCGTTCTGGCAGCCTCTGCCAAATCTCGCTCTTTGGAAATTTCAGCAACTGCTGCCTCAACCTTTGATAGCTCCTCCTGGAGGCTGTCAGCTCGCTCATGAACCTCATTCAATTCTGCAAGGAGTAATTCTGTTGCCCTTTTAGATTTCTTGGATTCATGCTCAGAAGATGTTAATGCTGCTTGCAAATCATGCCATAGTCTACCAATCATCTCCATCTTCTCAACAGGGTCAATAGTATTCAACCCACTACCTACATCAATGGCATTTAGAGAATTTATCAAGCCGCTCAGAGTGTTTCCACTATCCTGCACTCTGTGTTCCATCTCTGTCAAATGACTCCTTAGGAACAAACATTCACGTTCTAAGGTTTCTACTTTCTCTTGGTAGATGGACAAGCCTCTGATTTTCTGTTCATATTGGCCGAGAGCAATTTCCCTCTGGCTAAGCTCACTCTTCAAGTGATCCATCTCAGTTTTCATATCTTCAATGGTTTGTTTCAAACTGTCGCGCTGCTGCACCAGTCCCTTCCCTTTCCTAACAGCAATGTTCAATTTATCTCTTGTAGAAACCAACTTCATCTCTTCTTGATTAAGTTTTTCTTGCAATTCATCCCTTTGTCTACCTAATGCTTCATTGTGCAAAGCCAAAGACTTGTAATGTTCTACACTCTTCTCCCTCTCAGCTTTCTCATGGGCCAAATTACTCAAAGCCTCCTCAAGCTCTTCCTTCAAAGCCGCTCGGTCCTTCTCCATGGTTTCCAACTGAGCATTCTTCTGCTGTATGTCAGGTACCACATCAGAGTCTCCTGAATGATGTTCCTCAATATCCTTCACAACAGTTTTCTCGAACGACAAGGCCATGTAATCTTCTATGAGTTTCTTCAATAATTCCTCCAAACACTCAGTACCACTGCCACTGTGTGCTATGTCCTCTGCACATTGATCCGGTAATGCATCACTAACCATAACCAGTAATTTCTTGATCTCGCCTTGGACATGATGATAACGATCCTCATTTTCAAGCTTAACCAATTTCTCCTGCAATCTGGCGACATCACTCTGCAAATTATTTTTCTCAAGCTCATATTGATTAACTTTCTCTAAGACTTTCTCCTGATCAGAAGACAGATTCTCAAAACTTTCAGAAAGAAGCTCTCTTTCGCGTGTTACACCTTGAAGAGCACCCTCAAGATCATATATTTTCCTTTGTGACTGTTCCAAGTCAACTTCTAGTGATCCACAATGACTTTTTAAGTCCTCAATCTTTTTCAGGAGAAAATCTCTATCACGATTAGCTTCAGACAGTGCACTTCCTAACCATTCTATCCTTTCTTCAGTGTCTATGGATCTGAACTGCAAAGGCATCTCAATCTTGTTCAAGACCTCCTCCCACCTCCGAACAAGGTTGTTTCTTTCCACCAAAGATTGTTCTAACATCTCATTATGCTCAGCTAAACCATAGAACTTAGTTTGGAGCTCCTCGTTTTTTCTTTGCAACTCATTTAACCCAGGATTATGAATTGGCTGGGTCTCTTCTTGCCAGCCATCCCTAACCCCAAAAGCAGCATCAGAATATGATCCCCCAACAGAACTTTTCTGGTCCCACTCAGTCATTTGCAAGGAATTCCTAGAAACCGACCTGGCCAGCCACTCGATCTTTTCAATTATATCTCCCGAATGAAATTTTTTTGGCAATTCCAAATCTTCCAAAACCTCCTCTATCCTCTGAAGAATGGAATCTTTAAGAAGAAAGGATTCCCGTAATCCGGTAGCAGAGTTTCGAATGTATGAAAGCTCAGATTCCAAAGCTTCAATACGTTCACCAGCCTCTGAATAGGCCTTTAGTTTCGTTTCAACCTCCCGTAGCCTCGTATCTTTCAACTGTACCTCCTGCGAGCATCTCTCGAGTTCAGATGAAATTTCTGATATGGATTGTTTTAGACTGTCTCTCTGCACAATCAAACCTTTTCCTTTTGCAACAGCAATACTAAGCTTCTCTCTGACAGAAGATACCCTCTGCTCTGCTTGTTCAAGTTCAGCTCCTTTTGCTTGTAAATCCGAACGAAGAGCTTCTAAATTACCCTCCATCTCTGATAAACTTTTCTTAAGGATTTGGTTTTCATCTTCCTGTTGAGAACTCAAAGAGCTTAACTGATGCATCTTCACTTGTAACTCGCTATATTCTAACGACTTCACTTCAAATTCTTCCCTACAAGAGACGGCTTGTTCACTAGCTTCTCTGCATTTCTGAACAAGAAATGCAATCAAAGCCTCCAGATGTGAGGCTGATGGCTTTTCATAGTCAAATTCCAAGTCATTTAACTTGACTACAGACTTGACATCTTCAACCAACTTAAGAACTGTTTCTGAACCTACACAATATATCTTCAATTCTGCAACTTCTTGTGCTCTGTTATTCAACTCAGACTCGAGCTTTACCTTCGCCGATTTGAGTAACAACCTCTCATCAAGTAACTCGCTTAATTGATTTAAGAGGCATAAGTAGTTACTAGGTTGTAGGATATCAAGCCTGTTCTCATCTTTCACATCCATCCAACTCCCTTGGACATCATCACATGAGCTAACAGTGAACTTTTTAAGTTCGCTATAAATCAAATCCAGCATCTGAACAGCTAGCCCATTCGTCACATGCAACTCAAAGAAATTTTCATTCAATGATTCATATGAACTGTGCACGTTCATGAGACTTGTGTATGCTTCTCCAACTTTCTCATTCAGATTCTCAATCACATTAGTTGCAGCATTAACTGAAGCAGCGATTTGGCAGCCAAAATTTAAGGCATCAGACTGGACACCTGAAGTAGTGGGTGTAGGCAGTCTTCCAATAGATGCATCCAGCTTCACAACTGTCCGAGAAATTTCTTCAATAGTGAAGTTCCACTCTTGTTCCAATACAGATAATTTGTCACCCAGATCTTTTTTCATATCTTCTACTTGACTGAAAACTAGAGATTCCATTTCACATGATTTTTGCTCCATTGAGTACAGCTGAAGCTGCATAGCATCTGTTCTTGATTGATAGTCAGCTAGTTTCTTAACCAGCTCAACTGTCCTTGCTTCGAGATTGTTATTCTGTTGTTTTGAAGCTTCATAGAGAATCTGTAGTTCACTAAAAGCTGCAGAACCACATTCTTTACTGCTCTTCGCATCGTTGTACTCGTCATTGAGCTTCACAGCGCTGAGGTCCAACTCCATCAAAACAGCTCTCAGATTGTTGGTCTGTTCTTTAGCTAACATAAGGTGATCATCTGTGGATCGTTCACCTTCATCCAAAGGCAACTCAACTGGACCATTTTCATCAGGAAGGACTTTCAACTCAAAGGCTTGAATAAGTTTTGAAACCCCCGCTCCAGCAACTTTACCACCTGACCTACTTAAAGAGACAGAATGAGAATGCATTCCCTCAATCACCTTTTCAAGTTTCTGCATTGTCTTCTGAGCCTCATCAAGGTGTGTCTTAAAATTGGATAACCCATTTGAATCGCCAGAATTTTGCCCCTCAAGTGGTTGAAGTTCTTTCCCTTCTGTATAACCGAGAGTCGCAGACTCTCCTGCATCAAACATATCATTTCTGACGAGTTGCTCCGAATTTTGGTTGGAGTGTTCATCGTCCGTTGGAATGTTCACATCTTCCAGCTTATATCTGGTTTCAGTAGCTTCAGAAAGCAACTGGGAGTGCTGGCTCTCAATCTCCTTCAACTTCTCTTTATGTATATCTACACTGCTCGAAAGAAAGATATTTTCCTGGGTGAGTTGTTCAAGGCGTAGCATTGCTTCTTTAAGGTTCACTTCGACTTGTGTGTGTTTATCCTGTTCTCTGGAGAATTGCTCCTGATTTTCAAGAAGTACGGCCCCAAGCCTCTCATTCTCAAGTAACAAACACTTGTTTTCATCCTCAAGCTTATTTCTGCGATCTATGTCTCCAGTGAGGTTCGCATGTAACTTGGCATTTTCAGATTCTAAAGCTTCCATAGAACTCCTGAAGCCAGCCAATTCTGCCAGCAGATTTGCCGTATCCTCATGGGACCTTTCCAGTTGAGTTTTAAACTCGAAAGCTCTGGCTGTACTTTCGTCGATCTCTTTCCTAGTACTTGCAAACTGTGTTTCAAGCTCCTCCCTCTCAGCAGCCATAGTATGGAGATCAGACCTACACTGAGTAAGATCTTTCCCAGCAGCAGCAAACTGTGTTTCAAGCTCCTCTTTCCCAACAGTCATAGCTTGAAGATCAGACCTACACTGTGCAAGATCTCGTCTGGCACCGACAAACTGTATTTCGAGCTCCTCTCTACCAGATGCCATTGCTTGGATGTCGGACCTACACTGTGCAAGCTCTTCACTGAGACTAGTATTGCAGTTCTGGGTTTCTCTGAGTACAGAAGTTAGCTTAGCTACTTCATTCAGTAACTGATTATTCGCCTGATCAAAATCCTTTTGAAGCTCAATCTGTTCAGCAAGTTGCATGTGGAATAAATCTTTTGCAACATTTGTAGTGTAGAGCTTTTGTTTGAGACTCTCTACAAGAAGCATTTCTAACTTCTCTTCACCATCAGTTTCTGGAGTTGGTTCTAACTCACGGGGTGTCGTAGCTAAATCAGAACCATTACCTGCGTTCTCAGTTCCTCCATCAGTTTCTTCAGGTCTGTGAGTTGTTTCCTCTGTTCTTTCATCAGTAACCATAGATACAATTCCTACTTCCCTACTGATCGCTTCTGCAGATACAGGTATAACTACATTATGATTTTCATTAGAACAAAGAGTACCATTATTTATCTCATTAGTTCCTTCTGTTCGCAAATTTTTCCCCTCAGTGCCCACATCAAGTTTCATATATGGGATTTCTTCTGCTCCATCAGTTGCCTCAGCTATGGTAGAAATAGAAGCCTCGTCATAATTTTCTTTGACCTTGTAATATGAAGATGTAACAGAAACAACATCTCCTTCAATGAATTCGCCTTCACCGGTTACTTTTTCTGTTTCCTCCAGGTCCTGAGATTCCACGGAAGGGTCTTTAACAGTTTCTCGATGCCCAAAAACAACAGATTCCTCAACTCCTTCAGGTTCCAACCTGATGCATCCACTTCCTAAACTCTCGCCATCTTGTAAAGAGCCATGACTTTCTTTGTCCCTTCCATCACACTGATATGAGACCAAACTGTCAGCTTCCTGCATTGCCCCTACCCAGCAACAAATGAGAATTTAATTATACATCAAATCCATACATTACTTTTAAAAACCTACTCCATCCACCAAATAATTAATTAAAGAAGAACTGCTAAAAAGCAACACTTTCAAAAGTGCAAGTTGACTACCCAAACACAAGTCAAGCTTTTGTCTTGGAACTCTATAAAGTACTTTAGAAGGATAAATTCTCAAGACAAAATCTGTCCTGTGGTGGAGTGATCTATCTGCATTTCTTCAAAGAATTGTGTCTTAGCATTCCTCTCACAGATGATACAACACTAGAACTCTAGGCATACAAACTGAACACAATCTACTACCTTACCTGATTTTCCATTTCTTTATTTGAAGATACATCAGATAATAAATCCTGTGGCAGGGAGAATCCTTTCTCCGCATCTCGATTATCCCTGTGTGAGGCCGATGAATCAACGGATGCCAACTCAGCAGAAGTTACGAATTCATCTCTGGCCACTACTGACTCATCTGAAGGTCCAATTGAACTACCTTGAATCTCCTCGTGCTCAACAATACGTTCAGCATCAGCTCCCTCCTTTACCAAAGCAACAGGTTCCAATTCAAGCTCTTGCACTGGTACAGGTTCATGCACTGAATCAACATCAGTTGCCACTGAAGTCTCAATTAAACAAGGCAACAATGATTCGCTTGACTCAGCATTAACCCCTTGAGGCAATGTAGGTTCACCCTCATCTGCTTTCGGCGAGGCTGGTGGATCCGCAGGAGATGGTTCCAAGTCAGCATCACCCTCATGGTCAGACTTACTAGTCTTATTAGATGATTTTCCTTTACTTTCTTTCTTCTTCCTAAATTGTTGAAGCTGGTACAAAAACATAAGAAACAAAATTAGCAATTTTATATAATTAAATCATAACAGCTATCGAATTGACATAACTAGGGTAGTAGGGTTATAACATCAATAAACTGTAATAAGCTGTAACCAGATTATAACCTTCTTTTTTCCGGCTGCAAGTAGATCAGTCCGATTATTTTTGTTCTTGTCCATCAAATCCACTCTGTACTCAACTCTTCAATAGATCAACAACAACAAACCTTCCTCCACATTAGATCACAAGTACCTAAATCATGCAAAACTAACAAACAAAAAGCAAAAAGCTTCAATCAATCAAACAATTCCACTTCATTTCATTTATTTCATTTCAATATTAACAACTCAAAATCAAATCTAATTAACCCTAATCTCTACAAATATAACTCAAATGAATCATAAGAAAGTTAATTAGAGATTCAATTAGATTAAAGCATACCAGAAATTGAAGAAGAAACCCTAGTTATTGTTCTTCGTGGTTGATTTGGTGTCGGTTGCTTCGTGTTCTTCGCTTTGCGCTTTGTAGATCTAACGCGAGAGTTTCGAATTTGGTGAAGATTTGATTTGATTTGATTCGGGGGATGGAAGAAATGGGCTTTGGTTTCTTGTTTAGATTAACCGTTACGTTAGCTGGGATAGTGGGATAACCCGAGATGTGACGCTTATTAAGGTTGTTGATAAGCTGGATCTTTGGGCTTGCGATGAGCCAGACCCGACTAGTATGGGTTGGGTTTGGGCTGTTTATGTCAGACACTCGCACAGTCTGAGTTGGTGCTATTTGCAGGCTTGCAGGCGGTTGCAGCTGCATGGTTTTGCTCTGGGTGCTTGATGATCTGGGTGTGATACAAGACCATTTTGTGATTATGTGTGATATTATGGGTGCCATTTGTTTTGCTAAAAACTCTGCTCATAATGTACTTAAAAAACACATTGATGTTCGTTTTCACTTTGTGCGTTGAAGAAAGTGACATCTTATTAGAAACGATTGACACCAAAGATAATCCTGCAAATATATTGACGAAGGTAGGGTTCAGTAATGGAATCTTCAAGGTGAGACAAGCAGCCATTAACGCTGCAGCAGGTACAGAAGCACAAGAGAGCATGTGCATTTAACCAACATTGTTTCATCCCTTTCGCTTTTTATACTTATGGATTCTTAGAACCTGGGGCGGTTGGACTTCTCAAGAGACCGACTCCAAAGGGTTATTGATAACAATGTTATAATGGCATGTTGTAATGAATAAGTTTTTCGAAGAGTTGGATTTGTCATTCGAAAGGATTGGCAGCGCAATTTATAGTGGGCCTATCATCCACTTTTATGTAATTCCTCGAATTTATTAATAAAAATTATTTTTATTCAAATATAAAATATAAAAAAATAACTAGATAACACAATAAGTCGTCTATATTTTTAAAATTTTCTAGTCAGTCTTTCTTCACCCAATGTAGATTGAAATATAGTTAGCCACCTGTTTTGTAGTAGTTCTGCAACATCAATGCCCATCGCGGTGTTCTGTAGTTCTGGATTTCATGTCCCAATACATAATCCGCAACAATAGTGATTTGTAGTTGATGTCCCAGTACGTAGTCAATAAACAAGTTAAACATAGGAAGAAGTTCTTAGAAACAGAAGACTTATCTTTGTTATATTCACAATGAGTAATATATATAGACATACATGAATTAGAGTTTTGATCAGAAAGCACTACGCCAGAATCAAGGATTAGCGACTCTACCATCTCATTAGAAACGACTGTTACTAACAGTCGTTTTTAAACAACTTACAAAAGCAGTCGTTTTTAGAATAGACAGTCGTTTTTTATTATTAGCTTATATGGCAATGGATAAAACTAGTGAATTAAAAAGAAAAATTTGAAATCCCGCCCCTACTTTTAGTTGGAAAACAAATGGTTTTTAAAAAATTGAAAAATGGGTAGTTTTGGTTAAAAAATAATAAAAAATTAAGGTTTTGCTACGAAAGCAAAAGAGGCGATTTTTGCTTTTTCAATCTCCTTCTCCACGATCAGAAGTGCTCCAGGTAAATGTTATTCCGTTTGCTTCTCTCGTTCTTCGTTTCTAAATTTATCTCTGATTCTCTCCCTCGTTGATAGAATTTGCTGGAGGTATTTTGTGCTACTGGTTCTCTCCTTCGTTGTCTCTTTCAAAGCCAAGTTCGTTTTCAATTGCTAGTTTAATGTTTTTAATTTGGTTCTCTCCTTGTGCGACTAGTTCTTTTCCCTCCTTGGATGATTTCTTTTGTTTGAGTGTTATTAATTTGGTTAAGATTATCAAGTATGTTTGGCATTCAGAGTCGATGATACCTCTGATCCTAAATAGAACGAAATTTTTTTGTGATTGTATAGGTTAACTAAAGGAGCATGACTTGTTTGAAGAAAATCTTCATAGAGAAAACTATCTACCTTCTAATTTTTTAGATAATTTAATTATTTTTCATGCAATCATGTCATGTCTAGTAGTAAATTTCTAAGCTTGAAAGGATCAGAGTCCTTCACTCTAGAAACGGTTCGAACTTTGCTAGGATATGGGGCGCAAGTTGCGCAACCCTTGAACTATTTTATTGAGACTTTACCCTTCAATTAAGTATAAGTCAGAAAACAGCTTCCCCTTGGTCAGTTGAACCACCAGCTTCCCCATCACCTCCTTTAGGTCAGGACGACACCTCTTGTAAGATTCTTATTCTTCCCAGCTCCCAACTTGCTCTTCGCCAGTTGGATATAGGGACAAGAGTCATCTATATCCCTACTATGTATTGATATGTATATCTCTTTTACTTGGTGAAGTTATTGACAATCTGTGAGTAATCTACTGTTGATTGAGTGAAGAAGCAACTTAGGACAAACAAGATTAACAATATTATTAATAAGTGTACCAAATATTTCAAATAAATGCGACTCCGATCCTGATCTGATCTAAGCGAGGAGTGGCTTCAAACGTCAGCATGCTAGCTGTAAGATGGGTAGTTAACCATAGGTTTAGTATTACACATCCAAATGTTTAGGATGATAGGAAATAATAATGCATTTTGGATTCTGAACAAGAAGGAAAAATGAAAGTTACATGTCAATATTGAAGGAATTGAAGTTGTATTAGATCTATATCATCCACAAATAATCTTTAAATGCAAACATAGTTCAGTGTTAACATTTAGACAAGAAACAGAAACTTGGAGTGACATTGTATTTCTCAGTATCAGCAATATTGTATATCTGTATCTGCAGCTTCTTGCCTATTAAGAATAACTTAAACTGTGTTGACATTGACATGTGTTAGCTTAAACTCAAAAAAGCTCAGATAGATTTACTTTTGCTAAGAATTGTTTGATATTAACCTGTGTTGACCATGTTTTGAGCTTATAGTTAGGCAATCCCTTAATTCTATGGGAAAATAAAATCTTGTTTCTTTCTTGATGGATACACCAAATGACCATATAT